>SNQJ01S0043538.1:0-12714 GCA_010110895.2 Picea sitchensis | reverse complement strand
TTTCCGAGTAGACGAGTAGTCGAGGGGAACCCTAAGGACCCTCTGAGATAAATAAATATTTTGTACGCCCAAATGAGGTTGTTGCGAGTTAGTAGGAATTTTCTGAGTTTTGAGTTATTGTTTTGATATTAGTTGTAGCCATTTACTTTTGAATAAATATGACAGAGGAAATTTGACTCAAATTCATAGCACTGTTACTGTTTGTAATTCTCTGTTATTGTGTTTTCATAAATGAATGAATTTCATTATGAATGGATGAAACTGTGAATATTAGTATAAGTTTCAATTGTTTCTCTTCTGTTGAGTGAGTGCAAGGTGTGCACACCGAACACAAGGAGTGCATGACGGGATCTGTTTCGATTCCGAAGATTAGAAGAGATAGCACAAAACTTCCCCTTTGCAAGGAGTGCAAAGCCACTGCTGTTAGGTGTGCACAGTCACCCGCAAGAACCAAGTCTTGCATAAGAATATGCTACAAGGAGTGCACAGATTTGGAATTCGGCTAAGTGTCGAAGGGACTCCATAAGAGTCAAATATGCGAAACATGAAATCTCGACTTGATCACAATCGTTGATCCAAGGAAAGATCTGGACCGTCGATCTAGCACCATCACTATTTCGGGTATCGAGAGAACGAAGGTAAGGAGACTCCCAAAGTTACGAAACGCGAAACCCTGAATTAATCACAGTCATTGATCAAAGGAAAAAGTTGGAACGTCGATCTTGTACCATCACTATTTCAGGTATCGGGAGAACGGAGGCAAGGAGACTCCCAAAGTCGCGAAATGTGAAACCGCGACTTAATCACAACCGTTGATCCAAGGAAAGACTTGGACCGTCGATCTAGCGTTATCAGGAAATTGGGGATCGGGAGAATGGGGGCAAAGGGACTCCCAAAGTTTTGAAACGCAAAATCGTGAAATGATCGCATCCGTCGATCGAGGAAAGCGCAGGACCGTCATATTTGGTCTTAGGGAGGATTCGAAAATCGGGAGATCAGGACTCAAGAGAGTTGGGTGACCTGGAAACATAACACCCGAGGTCCTGAAGCACGAAGTGCCTTTTGATAGGCGTGTGGTCACAGCCTGTGGTCGTTGTTAGGATCCATAAATGTCCCTTTTTCACTATATTTTTTGCTCATTCAACCTTATCATTTCTATGCTAAAATTCCTAATATCATGTTTGCTAAGACCTTTTTCCCAAGGTATGAATCATTGATCTTGCTTTTGTATTCTTATTTACTTAACATGTTTGATTGGTAGCGTTTCTCATATTTTATCCTTGAATGTTCAAATAATGATCAAAATGTGTAGATTAAAGAAAAACAACAAAGTCTTGAAGAAAGATCGCAGCTGTTACACAAGTTGTTACAGTTGTGCGCTAGTTCTGCATGATGTTACACAACTACAGCAATCGCGCACCTTTCTTGGAAGTTGTTCCAACTGCTGCAACAGATTCCCATTGATCTTGGAAGCTGGTATATCATTCAAATCCATATCCTAAAGACGGATCCTCAAAGTTGTTACACGTTTTGGCTCACTCTGGTGATCAAGATCATTTCCAGATTTTGTGATGATAACAGATCTTTTATATCATACAAACAGCTTGAGAATCTCTGATTCTCAAGGCTGTTTTGAGTTCATTTCAACTGAATGTCTCTGTCTTTAAATAACATATATTTTGTAACCATTAGGCAGGAGAGATTAGCTATGGAACAAAGAGTGAAATGAAACATTTTGTATATAAACATTTTGGCGATTTAATAAAGAAGTGATTTGCGTTTCTCTAACCTACTGTAGTCTTTTCGAGTGGATTCAGTGAGAAGGAAAGGGCCCACCTTCCTCACAGACCCCCCTCTGTTGTGAGTTTTAGATTAACTACTTTGATTGTTTACAGTTGTGTGATTCATCTGTTTATGCATTGCTAGAATACATTTGTTGTTACAGTTCAATCCCTTTTCTGTTAATGCGCATCAGTGTGTCTCATGAGAGTTAGAAACAATTGTTGTATACTGTTGGAGAATTGCTTTGAAAGTTAACTCCTTTTCTGCATTAGATTAAATCTTTGTTTTCAAGCAAAAGTAAATAGAAGTGTGAATTCCCTTTTTGCAATTAAGTAGACTTCCTTTCAGCAATTAGCACAGAAGTTCCTTCTGCAAGAGTAAGATAGAAAATTAGAATAGATTAGATAATCCACGATTCTTATACACTCATCAAATTCTACTTCTGGAAATTAGATTTCAATTATGCAAGTGTGACTTCAATTCTGCAACAATAGATTAGAACTCCAGCTGTGTCAACAACTTGTGTTAGTGTTCAGCTTTTCAATTATGTTTCTTTTAGTGTTAGTTTACCTTATTGCAACTTGATTAGTGTTTTCTTTTATAATCTAGCATAGACTGTGCACAATTATCTTACAATAACAAAAATTCCCCAGGTTTGACAATTCATATTGAACACCTTAATTATCTATTTATTTAGACAATTAAAGTGCACAACATTTTGGCATCACTACCGGGGAAGATACTTATAGATTCTTGTAAGCACATTAGTTTTCTTTTCTTAGGAATGAGTAGTCTACATGAATCGAGGAACAAGAGGACGTATCCCCAAAAATACTAACCCTACAGGTGCCATAGGACGTGGTGGAAGGAATCCTACACTAGGAAGGCCAACCTTTGTTGATGAGATTATAGCCAGAGTAGATTCTTCTTCGGGATCTATCTTTCACCCCTCAAATCCTCCAAGAAGACATATTCCTCAGTCATCAGAACTACCGCATTTTGAAACATTATTTTCATCAGGGGCTGAAGCTGAAGATTTTTCACCAACAAGTCAGCACGCAACACTGGAGAATATTGAAGATCAAACAAGTGTAGCTCGGAACAAGGAAAATCCAGAAGAAGTTGTTTATCAGACCAATGGACAGATAGTCACTAAAGAGGAGTGGGACACTTTCTGTATTGATGGGAGAGAAAGAGAAGCCATGGAAAATCAAGGAGATAATAAAGAAGAGTTCCACCATGAGGATCCATTGTATAATGAAGATCAAGAAAATGATGAAAATACTATCTCTACGTTAGTCTTTCCTATTACTAATATTCCCACACGGGGGATAGCTCCTATGAACAACATACCTCTCTCAGCCCTGCCAAATTTCCATGGATTATCTACTGAGGATCCAGATGAGTTTTTGTTTGAATTTGATATTTTGTGTAGAAGATATGACTACACTACCACTGTGCAGAAGCTTAAATTGTTTCCAGCTACGTTGAAGGGTAACGCGTTAAGATGGTTCATGAGCCTTGGAGGGGAGAATATTTCAACATGGGAACAAATGAGGCAGCTTTTCCTGAACAAGTACCAAGACTACTGCTGACCAAGGAAACAAAGAGAGGAATTGTTCAAGATGTCTCAGAAGGAGGACAAGACCCTTGAAGATTTTGTGGAGTGACTCCAATATAATCTACAAAGGTCAGGACATCTGAATGTGAGTAAGACATTCTGAAAACTATTTTTCTAAAATGAGTTAGAGATGATTGTTTAGATATGATGAATATGCTTGGCAAGGGAGATATATCTAAGGAATACTATGAAGACATTGTAAATATTTGTAAGAGATGCTCTCGACGATCTACAAGGAATAAGTCAGCTACCAGGGATACCACTTTTTCAAGGGTACAAAAATCAGCCAATGGAGGGGCAACAAGAGCAGAAATAGGTAATCTGTTAGAAGATTTCAAAACATAAATGATTAACTCTTTTGCCTCACAAATTGACACTTTTAAGGTCAAACAGTAACAGGCAGAATCAGATCAGGCATTGTCCATTTTTTGTTTGAAATGCAGAAAGAAACATCCACTAAGAGAGTTCCCAGTGAGTATTGTCCAAGTATGTCTTATTTGCAAATTAGATCATGTTATTGACTAATGTCCCTCCCTACCAAGTGTAAAAGCATCAATGAAGGCGACTAATGAGGAAGTGAAGGCTGTCTACCTAATAACACAGAGAAGATAATGGAAGCCACGAGGTCAAGCTACAAACCCTCAATTCTCTCCCGCAACACTTAATTATTGGAATAATGTGAACAATCGGCTTCAATACGACCAGATGAATACCCCCCCTCCAAATCAGATGCCACCTCGTTATCAGGAACCCAATGCATGGGTACCTATGCCCCAACAACATAATCATCCTGGGCAATGGAACCCACATTAGAGAGGCCCTCAACAACAAATTACTTATCAAAACACTCACCAATAGAGCCCCTATCAACAACAGTTCCAACCCCAATACCAGCAGCAACAACTACAGTTACCTCCCAATGCCCCACAGAACAATCCTCCCTTACGGCCTCAGATGCCTATGCAACCTAACCCAAATCCAAATAATAAGGCCATTCATAATATTGATATACACAATGTTCCAGTTCTGTCTATTACCCCTATCCCTTGTGATGAGATAAAATTAAGATCAGGGAGAATAGTCGAGCCAATAATTGAAAATGCTCCATCTTCAGAATCAGACAAGGAATCGGGGGTAAAACCATCGGCTAATACAAAGGATATTGACAAACCTATCATAGAATTAGCAGAACCCCCATTCCCTGAAAGATTGGAAATTATCAAAACTGTGGAATTACCATCCTTCAATCTCTTAGGAGAGTTGCAAAATCTGCATGTTAAAATTCCACTATTGCAAGCGATTAGGGATGTTCCTATTTATGCAAAGACTGTGAGAGACCTATGTATCAAAAAGTCTGGAAGGAAACCTAGTGACCCCCTCACAGTACACATAGTGGGAGAATTGTCTGAACTGGTGTTAGGCAAAACCCCACCTATTAAATATGGCGACCCAGGAAACTCTACAATCACTATCAAAATTGGACAGACATTTATTCCCGATGTGTTGGTGATTTAGGGGCAGCAATTAACATTATGCCAATAGAGACGACACAATTTTTGCAACTCAGAACGCAAGTCCGACCTACTCCTATTGTTTTAGAATTAGCTGATCATTCTACTATCAAACCAGAAGGAGTAATCGATGATCTAGTTATTTCAGTTGATTCATGGGAGTATCCTGCCGATTTTGTCGTATTGCAACCTAAAACCCATCTGGGGGCCACCCTCTAATTCTAGAAAGACCATGGTTATATACAGCTGATGCTTTCATTGGTTGTAGATCTGGTTCAATGACCATCTCTGATGGTTATGATACCAAGAAACTTACCCTTTATCCTCATGCTACGCTCAGTGTGGAACCCAAAAATTCTTTATGGATGGACCTTGAGGATGAAAGTGCTTTGCCTGTGCTAAACACAGGAAAATCCCTGAGTTTCAAAGATGAGACAGAGGATGAGCTAATCAATAGCTTTATCAGTGACGCTTCTGTTGTTACACAAAACATGTACCACAGATTGAGTAGAATCTTTGACCCTACTGCCCAGGAAGGGGTGGGCCCAGAAATGTTCTCTGAAACTGTTGTAAATCAAGTTAATTCAGTTGTAACAACAGATACTAAAACAACTGAATTATTTCCTAAAGTCAGTTCTAAGAGCATCGTTGTAGAAATCAAACTTGGAAAAACCTTAAACATCAATCCTAATTTATCTTCTGCTGAAACTGGATGTTTGATGAAGTTATTGATTGAACATAAAGAGGCATTTGCCTGGGATTACATGGATATGAAAGGAATTTCCTCTTAACTATGCACCCACCTTATATACATTAAGGAAGAATGTCAGCCCATTTTCCAACCTCAAAGGAGGATGAACCCTAATATTAAAGAGATTGTTAAGGAAGAACTCCTGAAACTTCTTAATGTAGGATTCATCTACCCTATATCAGACAGCGAGTGGGTTTCACCCTTGGTTATTGTTCCTGAAAATAATGGTAGATGGAGAGTGTGTGTGGACTATAGAGCCCTGAATAAGGCCACGCAGAAGGATCATTTCCCTCTTCCATTTATTGATAAGGTTCTAGACAACCTATCCGGGAATTTTTTTTTCTCTTTCGTAGATGGATTTAGTGGCTATCACCAAATAACAATTGCTCCACAGGACCAAGATAAGACCACTTTTACCAGCCCTTGGGGTACATTTTCCTACAAGGTTCTCCCATTTGTCTTGTGTAATGCACCAACCACTTTCCAGAGAGTTGTAATTGGTATTTTCTCTGATATGGTGAATGACTGTATGGAAATATTCATGGATGACTTTACACTTTATGGTATTGATTTCGATGAACATTTAGCTAATATGGAAAAAGTACTCAAAAGATGTATAGAATCTCATCTTTCTCTAAGTACGAAAAAGTGTCATATGATGATAAGCGAAGGTGTGGTGCTGGGACACTTCATTTCTTATGTAGGAATTCAGGTAGACCCAGCCAAAATCCAGGTAATTTTGGACATTCCAACTCCATCAACTCAGAAAGAGGTAAGATGCTTTTTAGGGCATGCTGGATATTACAAGAGATTCATTAAAAAAATTCCAAGCTTGCCTCTCCCTTATTTTTTCTATTAACAAAAGATGTTGACTTTAGCTGGACTGACAATTGTGAATTGTCTTTTGTAGATCTGAAACAGAAATTGTCCAGAGCTCCCATTTTGAGAGGGCCCAATTGGGCTCTGCCATTTCACATTTCTTTAGATGCCTCAGATACTGCAATTGGTGCAGTGCTAGGGAAACATGAAGAAAAATATCCCTATGATATCTACTATATCAACAAGAACACGACTCCTGCTGAGTTAAATTACATAGTTACAGAAAAATAATTCTTGGAAGCAGTTTATGCTATCAATATATATAGGCATTATATCACTGGTTATTGTACTTTTATTCATACTCATCATTCAACAATTAAATATTTGATGAATAAACCTATTACTAATGCCTGAGTAACAGGATGGTTGTTATTACTACAAGAATTTGACATCACTATAGTAGATAGACTAGGAAAGGAAAATGTGGTTGTTGATTTTCTCTCAAGATTGAATATAAATGATGATAATTCACTTATATATGATTCCTTTCTAGATGAACATTTGTTTGCAGTATCTACTCACTCACCTTGGTATGCAGACATTGCTAATTATTTTGTTGCAGGGAATGTACCTCTACATCTATCTCCCCGAGAAAGAAGGAAGATTATTCATAAGAGTGTTTGGTATGGTTGGATAAGGGGATATCTTTTCTACACAGGCTTGGATCAAGAAATCAGGAGATGTCTGAGAGATGTTGAAGTTTATGATATGCTTAAAGCTTTCCATGATGGCCCTTGTGGGGGTCAATTTGCTGATAAAAGGACTGGGCATAAAATTTTGAGGATGGGCTATTTTTGGCCCATAGTATTTCAAGATGCAAGGAAGTATGTCCAAGCCTGTGATAGTTGCCAACGAATGGGTCATCCAAATCATAGGGATGAGATGCCTCTCCAACCTCAAGTGGTGTTAGAGCCTTTTGAGAGGTGGGACATAGATTTTATAGTGCCCATTAACCCACCTTATAATCAGAAAGTCTATATATTGGTCTGCACAGATTACATGACCAAGTGGGTAGAGGCAAAAGCACTCATCAGGGCCTCAGAAGAAGTTGTCTTAAAAAAAATTTTTGAAGATATATTTGTTAGGTTTAAAGTTCCCAGAGAGTTAGTAAATGATGGGGGACCAACTTTCACATCACATAAGTTTGAATCCCTACTCAATAAGTATCATGTTTTGCATAGAACAACTTCTCCATACCATCCCCAAGGTAATGGGCAGGTGGAAAGTAAAAACAAAGTCATAGAAGCTATTCTTAATAAGTAAGTGAGGGAACATCGTAGGGATTGGTCTGATAGATTGCATGAAGCTCTATGGGCTTATTGAACCACTTGGAGGAACATGACTGGTTTTTCTCCTTATGAATTGGTATATGGAAAGAGACTTGTTTTTCCCATTGAGTTTGAGATCAAAACCCTAAGAACTACATCAACAATCAATCTAGAATTGACTATGGCATAGAAGGACATACTGCAGTAGCTAAATGAGTTAGATGAGAAGCGTTTGGACGCTATTCATCAAACTACAATGATTCAATAGCAAAGAACCAAGTGGCATGACTGAGTCATCAAGAAGAAGTTTTTCAAAAAGGGAGATTGGGATCTGTTGTATGATTCGCGCTTTAAAGAATTTTAGGGTAAGCTGCGTACAAGATGGATGGGACCTTACGAGGTAGAGAGTTTTTTTCCCAATGGGACAGTCAGGTTGATCACTATTGATGGATCCAATACAGAGTTACTTGCAAATGGTCATCGCTTGCGCTTGTATCAACGTCCACTTTCCAAGGCAGAATTTAAATCCAGTTGTACAACTGATACAACTTATCAATTTTTAAAGGGAAAGGAGCTTGCTCCGTCCCCTTCTAAGCTTAGAACTTTTTTCTTTTCAATAAAACCTTGTATATAAATAAACTCTGGGAATTTGAATTTTTTTTGTTTTTGCTTAATTTTTTTATGTTTTTCTAATAAATTCAGCCTAGAAGGGTATCAAGCAGTTACTTGTGTGCAGATGGATTGATGAACAAAAAGGTAGATTACAGTGAAAGGAGCCAAAGGATTAGTTTTTGAAGTTTGAAAAACTTTCTAAAAACTAAGGGATTTTGTGTTCAGCTGGATTACATGTTGTTACACCTCTTTCCAACAAAATGGTCATTTTACATGCTATTACACCTCTTTACTGCAAAATGGTCACTTTACATGTTGTTACACCATTCTCCCGACCATTTTGTCTTACATGTTGTTACACTCTTTTCCGAAAACTTGGTCGATTTACATGCTGCTACACCTAATTCCAACATTCTGGCCAAAATACATGCTGATACACCTACATATGTTATTCCTTTTCGCTATTTTACATGCCGCTACACCCATTTTTCGCATTTCTGCCACTTTTCCATACTGATACTCCATCAATCTTTCCCGCTCTGTTATCTTTCCATGATGAAACACTGTTGTTTTGTCATTTCCGTTGTTTTTGTGAATATTTTCGCCATTTTTCCAAATTAATTCATGCTCTCTCTGATAGACAATGTCGGTTCACCATTACTTGACTCCACATCCATAGATTTCCAGCTGGTCAACCAAAGAAAGGACTCCACCTATGCTCCACTTGGCATATCATCATTTCTCACGTTTCAAAGCCATCTCTCATCATTACAGTTATTCCACGTGGATTAGATGGCGGTTGGATAGTGCGTTTATTCCGACAGATCGGTTCGTCTAGTAAGTTATGAGGTACGTTACTAATCCTATGTGTCAAAGTGATGTAGATATGGAAGCAAGCTTTAATTCTTAGCTGTCGGCTATCCTAAATTCATTGCACCATGAGCCAATCAGATTAGTTGGGGGGGGAAAGAAAATCTACGCCGTCAAAATCCCATTTTATATTCACCTCCGCCACCTTTCGACCATGCTTATTTATGTTGATTAAGGTTGGCTGTCATTGATGTCAACCCTTGAAGAAAGCCTCGTAGCACAAAGGTTTGGGTAATGGACCCAAGATTTTTTGATGTAAATATGACTCATTATTGTTTTTTAATGGTTGATAAGAAGTAAATATGGATGAACTCCAAAGTGGTCCCCTTACAGTGAAAGCCCTCACGGGAAGATGCTTTGCAGAGTAAGAGAACCCATGATTAATTGTGTAATAATGAGATTAAGGACAGTGAATTTTTCAGGGAAACTATCCTATATGGATAGTGCTTGTCATTCCATTTCCGGTGGTATGTATAACGTCACATAACTCCTCACAGTTAGAGAGTTATGACCATGTGAAGTTGGAGAACCAAGGTTTGGGTAATGGACCCAAGTTTGTTTGATGGATAACGGTATGTTTTTCGCTATATTTGAAGGTAATACTATTCTATATGGATAGTACATGTCATTCCATTTCTGGTGGTATGTGGAATGTCACATAAATCCTCACGGTTTGAGAGTTATGGCCTTACGAAGTTGGAGGACCCTCACATGTCACCTAAAAGCCCTAAAAGGTCAAAGTATTCAAAGTGGTTTAAGATATTTTGAAAGATAAATAATAAAGTGAAGTTACGAGTGTATTATAATTCAAAGTGAATACAAAATAAATTATTTCAATAATAAATTTAATGGAGAAATTAGAAGTGTGTTAACCCTAAAATAAGGAAAGTGGGCCAAGTGACCTAGAAGATATTTTTAAGGAAGCTACTTGGAGAGTATAAATAAGAGGCAAGGCTCTCTCATTTTAATCACACTTGAGAATACTGAATATATATAGGTGTATGAGGTAAACAAGGATATCTAAGCCGAATTTCTGAGGGAAGGTGAAGAAAAGAAGGCCAAAATGCAAGGAAGGATAAATTCTTTTGATGGTGCTTTCTAAGGTATGTTATTTATAGGTCATCTCACCATTTTCACTATACATTTTTTTCTATAATTATTCAGACCGTGAAATTGACATGCCATTGAGAGAACATATCCAAGTATCTGTGGTAAAAAATTCAGCTTGTGGGTCGTTGTATTTTTGGAGTTACACTCCGTGGAAAATAGGGTTTGTGGCTAGTCCTAAAACTAGTCAAAAACAGGTGTTTCGGGTAAAAACGTCATAACTTCTTCATAACAGATCCAAAATCCATGATACAAAATGTGTTGGTTAGGTTATAGTATTTAGTATGTTGTGTAACATTTCCATATCAATTCAATGAATATTTCATGCAGGGCATGCTCTACAAGGCCGCTCTCTAGAATAAGCCAGAATTCAACAAGGTATTCCATTTTTTATATAACTCATTTTATGTGAGGTTCCAAGTAGTGACACCTAGAGGAATTGCAAAAAAAAAATTGAAGAACATTATGTATCAGTTTCATATCTTTGTACATTACAGGTTCAAAGTTATGATTACTTCAAGTTAGGGTTGTTGACTAATCCAAAACTAGGCTTGTGAGACTAAAGAAAAGTTTGATGAAAATGCTAGTCTCTTGTTGTTAAAGTTAAGAAAGGTTTGCAATAATNATGGTTGGATGCACTTGTTTATGGTACAGATTGATTACAGGTTGTTTGGTACAGGTTGGTGCATGGTTGATGCACTTGTTTATGGTACAGGTTGAGGTACAGGTTGATGCATGGTTCAGATTTATTGGTATAGGTTTACAACGGTATATCTCACAGTGATAGTGTGAGAGTAGTTCCATCATTCTACTTCTACTTCAGGGTGGCAGGACGGGGCAAGGGCAGGTGGTTGTATCCACCTTCTGGTTGTAGCTGGAGAACATAGGGGGTTGTAGCCTCCTTCTGGTTGTAGCCAAAGAATTGGGGAGTTGGAGATTCCTTCAGGTTGTAGCCTGAGAAACTGGGGGGTTGGAGCCTCCTTCTAGTTGCAGCTGGAAAACAAAGGAAGTTGGTGCTTCCAATGAATGTGATTCTTTGAGACATATAAGAAAAAACATTATGTGGTTTTCTCCCAATTTGGGCTTCCACGTAAAAAACTAGTGTACTGTGTATGTGTATGATTGTTTATTTGTTCATTGCTTATTTACTCTATAGTTATTGGATGATAATGCTTCATTGATATAACACTTGGATTATATGGTTAAAAAGGATTAAATTGCTCTATTACTGATTCACCCCCCCTCTCAGTAATTCAACAATTGGTATCAGAGACAGTTCCTTAAGGAAACAGTTTAACCACTGGAAGGAGATCATGGATTATTTTGAGAATGGAGTACCAATGTTTAATGGTCATAATGGTTTTAAGTATGAGACGTGGAGCATAAGGACGGAAGTATTTTTACAGGCATAAGGACATTGTATTTGGCTATCAGTTGTTACAGGATATGATAGTTCAAAAAGGGAAAAGATTGCAGCCAAGAAGGAATTGAGGAAAAATAACAAAATAACAATGGATTTCATCTTGGAAGGATTACCTAATCCGGTAAGACAAAAGGTTGGTAAATGTTCATCAGCAAAAGAACTTTGGGATAAGTTACATGACATATATTCTTCACCCATCATAGATTCAGAAAATGTCAAAGAAGATGTAGAAACAAATCAAGAATAATTATGCTCATCATGTCAAGAAGATTCAGAAGATGAAGAGTACATTATCACTGGAGGTATGTTGTTTTGTGTTAATTGTGAAAAACATGGACATCTTGAAATAGAATGCCATGAAGGAAATGAGACGGGAAAAATAATTGAAAAGGAAGACAATTATGAAGAAGAATTGATTAGTGATTTAGATGAACTAAGAGAAGAAAACAGTTCACTCAAGAAAGAATTCATGAAACAAAAGGAAAGTTGTCACATTTTTGAAGAATCTAAATAGGTCATCGCGAACTTAAGAACTCAACTAGAAGAAGCCAGAAATATCGAAGAAAATCTTGAATATCAAAAGTAGTGTTTGGAAACCAACATAACAACACAAAAGGAAGAAGCAGAAATGAGAGAGAAGATATTGACAAACCATCTTAAGGAAAGAACTAATGATCTAAACCAGCTTGAGGCAGAGTTTGGTCAATAAGAGAAAGGACTTGAAGAAGAAATAATCACATTAAAAATTCATCTTGAAGAAGCGAAAAGAATAGAATAAGTCATGAAGTCTCAGATAATGAAGAAAGAAGAAGAGGTTGAGAAGCTTGAAGAAGAAGTTGTCACATTGAGAAGTAAAATCGTCAAGCTCAACATGAACGTTGAAGAGACAG
>SNQJ01S0043537.1:72962-87545 GCA_010110895.2 Picea sitchensis | reverse complement strand
GTAATATAAATTGCATAATGACTCACTCATGCAATCCATGTGTTTTTTTGAAATTAATATTCCAAATTATTCTTTGTGTATATTTTCATATTGGTATCCTTACTTCTAATCCAACTTCATGATAACACATGCTTACAATATTTGGTTGATTAGTGCCTTGATTATTTGTAGGGGATATATATATTAGAATACTACAATGTAATATGGTATTACCATATTACAATGTAATATGGTAATGCCATATTACAATGTAATATGGAATTACCATATTACATTGTAATATGACATACAATATGGTATACCATATTACAATGTAATATGGTAATACCATATTTCATGTAAAAAAAAAATTTTAAACTTAAATCCATCACTGCAATATCGACGAAAGTTCATCGAAAACAATTTTACTATTTTACCAAAACCATCTCTATAGCGACGAAATTTCGTCACAATTTGCCATGAATTTTCATCGCACATACAGCATCTGCGTCATAAGTTTGGTTTTGAGATATTTTTTCGTCGATATTGCCACGGCTTTTCGTCGCAAGTTGCAACGGTTTTGCGTCGCACATTCAACATCTACGTCGTAAGTTATAGGCTTGGCATAACTATTCGTCGCAATTATGACAAAGTTTCGTCGTAATTTCCACATTTCTTCGTTGTTATTGCAACGTAATTTCGTGAAATTGCGACGATGCATAGGGTTAACCGATGTTGAAGGTGTAGACACATGGAGCACTTATTTCGTTGATGTTTCCACGCACACCTGGATAGTGGATATAGCGACGAAATTATTTCGATGAAAAAAAACTCAGTTGTCGTGGAAATTGTCACGGATGGCAATATCAACGACAAATTGTCACAAATTTGGTCATATGTAGTAGTTCCTTCATAAATATATTCATTTCTTGTAGCTTTAGTGATGCCATAAAAACCAACACCTTCAACATCATCAGCATTAGCTTCTTCAACATTATCGTCTAATTGTGGTGATCTAGATTTATGAGTGAAACGAAATAAATAACAGATTGAATACAATAACACAGAGATATGAAAAACAACAACATATATCTAGTGATCACTAACTTCTATTGAATAAATAAAATAGGTTGAAACTGTAAAATTGCAGAACTGAAAAACAACTAGCTTGAATGGTGGTAGTTATCTCTGAGAAGAGATGTGGCTGCTACACGCACTTGTTTGAGAAAAATGATTACAATGAGGCTTCAGAGGCCTTTTTAACATTACTCATGAATGAAAAAACCCTAGGCATCCAAAAACCTAACCCTAGGAGATGAAACACCAAAATTTATGTGGGCCTCGATGGGTAAGTTGGTACCTCAACTTCTCGGGGTCGTAACTTTTGCATACGACCTCCATTTTAGGCATGTGATAGCCCATTGGAAAGGTATTTTCTAGAACTACACATTATGCCATCAAAATCTAACTTTGTTTGCAGTTTGACTATTACAAGAAAAAAAAAACATTATTTAGGGCCCCAAAATGACCCTGGAAGTACAGAAAGATGTACTGACATGAAAACTTCCAAAATAAGCTAGTTAGAATAGGTGGATGACCACCAATATCCACCTGGATGTTTTGTATGGATTCAGGATAGCCTTGGAAGTATAGAACCCACAATTACAAATAAATGACATCGTTACAGAGAAACATGTTGAACTAAAAACTGTCAAAAGAAGCCACTTTGAATAGATGGGTGGCCACCAATATCCACCTGGATCAGTCCTCCCCTCTTAGAAAGCAATGGTTTCTATTGTGTTGAGTGCCCCCATAAAGTGAGGAAATTCATGTTGAATTTGGCCCTGGGTGAGCCATTTTCCTAGGTGTAGAAGTTTCCCTGCCTTGACAACCCGATAAAAATGGATCCTCTGTGGGAGAGTGTCATTGACCTATGTGTCCATTATCTGATCAGTGGATGCATGTTCCATGTAGCTGGGGTTGAGATCTATTGGTGTCAATTGTTATGTGATCTCTGAGGTGTCCAATAACGGTGGAAAATATGGTCAAAGAAGGTTCGCATTGAACACTAGGTGCAAGCCAAGGAAGGGGGGATTTTTCAGCTCAAAAGCATTATCACCCACAACCTTGGTGATAGTTTAAGGCCCATAGAGAAGTGGAAAGATCTTTCGATGAGGACCTATAAGGAATTCTTTCTGCAAATGTAACTAGACCTTGTCTCCCACCTGAAACTTGTGTGGTACCCAGTGTTGATCATGGCACTTCTTGTACTTAAAATTTGCTTTCTACAAAATCTCATGGACCTGTTGGTGTATGTGTTGAATTTATTTAATGATTTTGGTGGCTTTTTCGGCCTCCGAATGAACATGGGAAGATTTTTGTCTGTGTGGTTGCAAGAGGTAGTGCAACATCAATGGGACCCAAGGTTTGGAATCCCATCCCCACCTAAAATGGGCTATGGCCGATTGAGAACTCTATTGTATTTCTATTTAAAATAGGGAAGACTCTCATCCCATGTACATGGATTTTTAGAGTTGTACATTCATAGAATGTGCACAATCATTTGATTGACGACCTCTGTCTGGCCATCGGTTTGAGGGTGGAAGGGAGTGGATTTAGTGAGCTTAGTGTCCAACAATGACAAGAGACTTGAATAAAATGCATTGAGGAACCTGTTGTCCCGATCAGAGATGATGGTCTGTGGTATCCAAAAATGGACCCACACTCATTTGAAGAAGATCTTGGTAGTATATGCCCCTGTAATGCTCTTCTCACAGGCTGTGAGAATAGCCATCTTTGAAAATTGATCAACCACCACAAATACACAATCATTTCCTTGCTTGGTGGACGAAAGGCCAGACATGTAATCCATCGAGATGGATTCCAGGCCTCTTGGGAGTGGGAATAGGGGTGTATAAGCCTTGATTCTTGATGGTTGGCTTGGAAATGGCATAGGCAATGCAAGATCTGATATACTTGATGACGACCTATCGAAGTTTTGGCCAATAATTTGTTTTTTGTAGAACAACCACAGTTTTCTCCACTACAAAATGTCCTGGCATCCGACTGTAGTGAGCCTCCCAAATCATCTTTGCACGCTCTCTTGCAGGAACACAGAGGTGACCAAGATGGCATAATGGTTTGTCCTGAAGGTGAAAATTGGTGGGATTCGTGCATGTACCCAAGAGATGATAGGTGGTGGAAAATTCAGGATCTTGTTGATAAATTTGGGGCCACAAGAGGTCAATTGAGGCAGTCAGTGACATGATCTATGCTCCATGTCTTATAATTGATGTTGAGATGAAACTGTTGCAGGTATGTGGACCACTTATGATGGCGGTCATTCTGCAACTTCCCATGTGTCTGTATGAACTGTAGAGGATTGTGATCAGTGTGGATGATTGTCTCCTTTCCTAGACTATAATTTTTTCATTGACAACGAGCTTGTACAATGGAATACATTTCCTTGTCATAGGTGGAGTATTTCCAGAAAATATATGAGAGTGTGTCACTATGGTATGCTACCAGATGACCGTGTTGAGTTAGAATTGCACCTACAACATAGTTGGATGCATTAGTCTCAATCTCGAACGATTGTTGCAGATCAAGTAAGGAGAACAATGGAGTTTAGCATAAGATATTATTTAGATAATCAAATGATTATTCTTGTGCCTTCCCCCACGTGAAATTTTCCTTGCCACCTCCCTTGGTCACTTGGTTAAGGGTCCATGCAATATGGGAGAATCCCAACACAAATTGTCGGTAGAAGTTGGAAAGTCCCAAGAATCTATGAAGCTCAATTAGTGTGGTCAGGGCTGACCAATCATGGATGACTTGGATCTTAGATGGATCCACATATACCCCATGTTCATCAACAATGTAGCCAAAGTATTGGACCATGTTCATGCCAAAGGATAATTTTTCCAAGTTGGCATATAGCTTTTGTTGTTGCAGAGTGCTCAAAACCTACTGAATATGTTGCATGTGCTCCTCCCAAGTTCTAATGGAGATGAGTATCTCATCCATATATAATTCCACAAAAGAGTTGTTGAAGGGTCTCAATACATCATCCATCAACCTCATGAAAGTTACTGGTGCATTTGTTAGGACAAAGGGCATGACCAGCCCTTTGAATAGATCTTCTTTAGATTTGAAAGTTGTATTCCATACATCAGTCGGTTCGATGGGAACATGGTGGTAGCCTAAATTTAGGTCAATCTTGTTGAAGAACTTGGCCCCCTTGAGTTGGTCAAGAAGTTCATCAATTCGGGGAATTGGGTATCGGTTCCTGACTATGATTTTGTTTAATTCTTTTTAATCAATGCAGGGTCATTGAGCCTTGTCTTTCTTCTTCACTAGTACAATCAGGCTTCTGCAATGGGAGGAGTTGGATATGATGTTACCCTTTTGAAGCAATTCTTGGATCTGATGCTTGATTTCATCATTTTCCATAAGCGAACGATGATAAACTGGTCCATTGGGCAGAGGTGCATTGGGGGTTAGACCAATTGGATGCTTGACTTGGTAATGCATCGGTACCTTGGTATGTGAGTAGAATGTGTCTCTGTACTCTTCCATGATTCCGTCCACTTGCTTATGCTACAAAGAGAGGCTTTTTGTAGAGGTCATGAATGTGGCAGAGACCTTTTTCTTACTGTGAGCACAGATCACAAAGAAGACGAACTTCTCAGTCTGTTAAATGAACTTACTGCATTTCTTAGTAGAGATTAAAGAAAGAGAAGTAGGTGATGTTTGTTGGGCGCAAGCCTATTTTGAGGAAAGACCTATTTTTGGAAAGGAAGATCTAGTTTTGGAGCATGCGCAACAAGTGGAAAGAAAGCAGCATGCATAAAAAGAAGGAAAAGAAACATGCAGGAGGAAAAGAAACGTGGCGAGGATGGAAAGCCTAACCATGATAGGGTTGGGGATTTTTTTAAGGATTGTAATGGCTATAAGCCTTTAAAATAGTATAAATAAATACCTAGGAGGTCTAGAGAGGGTTGTTGTTGTTTTTGTTGCTGTTGTGGTTGTTTTTGGTGGGTTGTGGTAGAGGATGATCTATGTTGTCAAGTATAATAAGTATTGTAGAAGATTCAAATAGGCGAGTCCTCGAGGGTTAGGTCACAGGCTGAGGACCCTGGTGTGATCTAGTCTGCCTTATAGAGGTTTATTTCCCTCATCTTGATTGTAAGACTAAATATGTAATGTGCGCAATGTGAGATTTTGCAACAGATTAAATAAAATAGCAGAGAAGCCATATCTTTGTGGTTGTAGCCCCAGGGGGGGTGAACCACGGTAAAACTTGTGTTTTGTGTGATTTTTATTGAGTATTTACTTTCTGTTAATGATTATCTTATGAGTGAATGATTAACTAGATGTATTAGCATGCATGCATAAGGCTAAATATGAATGAATCCTAGAAATATGTAAATCAAGAGAAAGGTTAATGCATGAAGAAGGAAGAACACAATCCCAGATCCCCACTCATTCCTAGACTGCAAACTCTTGGGTATTGCAATCACCCATAAAGTTATCTCAGGTGAGACTGCATTGTGTACCATGTGCATAATGTTGCCTTCTGGTTTACCAGGAGGGCCTATAGTTTTAGAGGGTTATGTTGGAAACCTATTGAGATCTGAAACTGGGTAAAACCTAGAAGAATTAAAAAGAGAAAGATCAAACCAGCAAATGGTTTCATTTTTGGTTGGAACTACATAGGATTGAGTGGACGAGATCCATGGAAGAAACGTGCGGAGGATGAAAGTATATAAGGGAATGTTCAGGCCATGGAATCCAATAAAGGAAGAGATTGAAAGATGGTTGAAAATGAAGGAACTTGAGTTTGCGCAGAAGGACAACAAAAACCCTAAGTTAACACCGCACAAATATCTCGACAAATATGTTCTTAGCGACTTGCATGAGGTATTTTTTTGTGATTTCCCGCATTTGTTGCACGAGTGGTTATTGAGATTAAAATAAAACCACCCTACAAATAGAATCAGATAGTTGGAGTGGAATCATGTGGAGATCACTAAGTTACAACAAGTTAATAACAAATTAACGCGTAGTAGATTTCTGGTCAGATAGTATTGTTGCAGGGTTTATAACCAAATTTGCAATAGATACCGTGAGGTCTTACATCGCAGTAGAGAATGATTTTCTAAAGGGACCCAGAGGTAGGTACATCATATCATTGTATACTTCAATCAAGATTTTATTGTATAACAACGGTGTGATTACCATGGAATGAGACAACTAAACTTCCCTACGTGCATGGGGGAAGGGGGGAAGCACTAACATGAGGTTTAAAAATGGAAGAAGAGATGGATAAGAAAAAGAATAAGGAGACCATGGACCCAATCATGATGGAGGAATACCAGATAAAGAAGATAATGGTAAAATTTGGAAAGATGCGCAGTGGAGCACCCTATCAATATAAAATGAATAACAAGAAGAGAGTCATTGCCGATAGAGAGGGCTTGGAAAGTGATGAGGAAGGGGTAGAGGATCTCTGGGTCAGGGACAAAAGGAATAAATCCAATTCAGATCACCGTCAGTGTGGAACCTACAACCCCATGTGTGACTAATACACCAGAAAGAACACCAATGTTTGGACAACTTAATTTTAGTGGAAGAAGAACAATAAGGCACACATCCAATCAAGGAGCATCAACTGGAGGAGCCAGTTCAGAAAGTAATAGTCAATTATCTACACCGCGCGGAGGTAGTAGTTCAACACAGTCTAAAATGGTAGGACATGATCCCATGATTAGGTTACCAAAATTTCGGGGAGAGGCATCAGAGGACCCTAAAAAGCACCTATTCATATGTGAGAATATTTGGGAAGAAAAGAAGATCATATATGAGGATACAAATCTTTCATAGTAAGCAATCACACTGAGAGACCATGCACTAGACTGGTATGTGAGTCTATATGTAAAAAATACACCATTAATAACAAAGAATATTGCAGATGTGAAAAAACTATTGATAAACTAATTTCAGAAGCCCAGCTCAGAGGACCGATATATGAATGAAATGATTGAAATCAAGAAAAAATCAGGTGAGTCTATTTGGGAGTTTGATCATAGGTTTAAACATTTGAAAGGTAAGTTGAAATATGCAATTGATGACATGCAACATAGATATTTATTTGTGAAATCATTGTTACCACATTTGAAATACCCATTAAGACAACAAAAGTTTCAAACTCGGGTAGAGGCTCTACAGGTAGCTTTACAACTAGAATAAAACCAATATCAATAGATATATCCAATAATAGAGGATTTGAAGGAGGATTTGAAGAATCTAACATTTCAACTTAACCAGAATAAGGGTAAAGATAAAAGAGAAGTTGTTTGGTGTACCCTATGCAGGACATAAGGACACCATAAGAATGAATGTCCAAATTTCATGCAGTATATGGAAACAGGGGTGCCAAACCCATTTACAACAGGAGGACCATGGTGCGATATCTGTAAAACACATGGGCATGATCCATACCATTGTTGAATGATGCAAAAATATAAGATAGTACCCAAACATTCATACTGCAATTTTTGTAAGTCAGTGGGTCATGATGATGAGGATTGTAGGACAATAGAACTAATGAGAGAAAGAACTTCATGTACTTATAGGGTGCAAGCATAAATGATGACAGGACAATCTGCACTTTCGTTCAACCAAGTACCACCACCATACAATAATGTGCAATAGTAATACAATAATGTGCAACCGCAATACAATAATGCGCAACCACAGTATAACCTTGCACAGTATAACCAGGTACCTCAGTAAAACATGCCACGAGGAGATCAAGGTGGAGGACGAGGCAAAGGAGGATATGGAAAAGGTAGAGGAGGATATGGACAAGGCAAAGGACCAGTAGTGTGCCACAACTTCCAAAAAATGGGACATTATGCAAGGGATTGTCCACTCCCACCAATGACATGTATGTATTGTCGCGCAACAAATCATGACACGGAGGATTGTCTGACACTCTTATGGAAGATCCAAGAAGAAAGGAACCAAAATAACTAGAATTTCCAATGGATCTCTGTAGAATCCAACGATGATGGGAGAAACATCAATATAGTCACTTGAGGAGGATCCAAGACATGAATTGATGCAGTATTGGGTGATCCAGATCAAAACCAATGGGTTAAGAAGAACACTAAACAACAGAAACAGTTTGACGCACTGAAAGAAAAGGAAACATTTAAGGAAGCTAGACAAGAGTGTCTCAAGCATAATGATTCGTCTACATCAACCACACATCAAACTCAGAACTCACCAATGTACAAGATCCCCTCCTCAATGGACCACACCAATAAAGGACAAACTTTAGAGCAAGTAAGTACCATAAAAACAATTCTACAATCCTATGATAAGTTATTGAAGGATACATCATCTATTAAGATATTAAAAATTATTCTAGAAATATGTAACATAGAGGTGGAAGGGAAGTTATAATAGAAAACAATCAATCATCTTCATACAAGAAGAAAGATAAGAAAAGAATTTAGACTGAATGCCAACATTGGGGATTTTAATATGGGTGATGTTATACTAGATTTAGTCTATGAAGTAAATGTCCTACCTAAAAAGACATGGCATTGTATGGGGGAACCTACCTGAGGCTATTCCCCTGTCCATTTGAAATTAGAAAATCAACACAGAGTGTTTCCTATTAGAAGACTTAAAGGTGTGACGGTAGATTTGGATGGAGTGCACACCATGGAAGATTATGATGTAATAGAGATAGTAGATGGCACAACACCTTACCTAACATTGCTTGGATTAGATTGGGAATTTTATAACCAAGCTATAATCAACCTGAAGACAAGGAAACTTACTTTTGAATCAAGCAAATATAGATTCATTGCATCATTGGATCCTTTAGAAGGAGAAAGGTTTGTAGAGGCCACTTGTTTGGATCTAGAAGAAATAAACCAGTTGTACAGAACCACCGTGCGAGAAGAGGATTATGTTAACCCAACTATAGATGGGGTACTCATCTGGAGAAGCATTACATCATGTTCTTCTGATTCAATCACAGGTTTGGAGAATTTGAAATAAAGATTACATGAAGTTTTCACAAGGAGGTGTGCAAGAATAGACCATGCAATAAGATGGGTTCGTACAGAGATAAGAGAAACTCCCAGTTTTCATGGGTTAAATAAATTAGAGGAATTTTTGACAAAATATGAAGAGGAAGTGTTAGAAAATCAGAGGATCTTATCCCTAGATATTGCACTCAAGACAATGTTATGTTTTGAGTTATTATTAGGTTTCTTTTCAATTTACTAGATAACAATAGCATATGTAGGATCACTGAGAGAAACACAATCACAAGATACATAACATTTATCTTGGGAAACCCTCATGGCAGAGAAAACCCAACAAAACTTCCATAATATAGATATCCAATATAATTCCAAGACAATAAACCAAAACACTAGACAATATCCAACACTGAGCAATGCACCTCTCTCTTCCTTCTTCTCCCAACTGCAGCTACCAAACTTGTGCAATTGATGAGTGAATGAGTGAGTGAACAAATGAGGCGATGGGCCCCTTTATTTATACTAGTTGGAAAGCGTTGGAAAGGTGTCTCTTCACTGGGCAGGGTTGACTTCTCTTCTTAGTGGTTAAAATCACTTTAATTAGGCCTGGGGGCCGACTTCTTAATTAGCATAATATAGTTATGGTTTGACTAATCCACAAAAGGGGATTTAGTAATTTACAATGCCCAACATGATCAATCCACAAAATGGGATTGATCTAATTAATAGAGACTCAATAATAAATAGAAGACACTTTGCAGTTACAATATTTCAGCACCCCCCCTTAACAATAAGGGTATTCGAAAAAATCATCAAGAGAGGGAGAGGGAAACGACATCAACAACATCTGGAACATTGACTGGCATATATATAAATCATCGAAAGCTTTTATCCTCATCAATATCATCATCCACAACAAGGAGTTGGAATGGCATCATCATCATATGCATTAACAGGGATTACTATAACACTAATACATCATCATCATCAATAACAACATGAGGCTAATACAACATCAACAAAAACAACATCACAACATGTAGGTTAGAGCATCATCAACATCAACACTAAGCTAGAAATATTTAGCATGAAGTTGGCATCACATCAACATCAACACAAATCTAGAAATCTTCAGCACCAGGCTAGCATCACATCAACATCAGCACGAAGCTGGAAATATTCAGCACAAGGCTGGTATCACATCAACATCAGCACGGAGTTGGAAATCTTCAACATAAGGCTGGAATCACATTAACATCAGCACAAAGATGGAAATCTTCAGCACAAGGTTGGCATCAACATTAATCCCCCTTTCGAGGGATGTCCTTTCATACTATACCAAGATTGTCTTGAAAGTTCTCAAACCTTACACGAGACAGAGGCTTGGTCAACACATCTGCAATTTGTTCATTCATGCCAACATAATGGAGCTTTATAGCTCCTGTCTACACCATATCACGAATGTAGTGATATCGGATTTCTATGTGTTTTGACTTGTCATGGAACACAGGGTTCTATGTCATTTTTACGCAACTCTAGTATCACATAGAATCACGGTTTCTTCCATCTCCATATCAAATAGACCTGTCAACAAATTCTGAAGCCATGTAGATTAACAAATGGCGAAACATGCAGAAATGTATTCCACTTCTGTCGTGCTAAGAACAATACTTGATTTCTTCCTACATAGCCATGAGACACTTCCAGCCTAATCTGAATCGGTATACCCACTCATTCTAAAGTCATGATCCCCATTATAACTGAGACCAAAATCCAACGTACCCTTAAGGTATCTCATCACATGGTTTGAAGTGACAAGGTGAAGGCATTTGGGTTCTACCAAAAATTAACTCAAGGTGTTCACAACAAAACATATATCTGGTTTGGTATTCATCATATACATCAACGATCCTATGATCTGTCTATACAATGTGGCATCAACCAATTCTGACGAAGTATCAACCAGGAGCTTCAATTTTGTTTCCATGGGTGTATTCATGGATTTACACTCCAACATATCAAACATCTTTAGTATGTCAACTGCATACTTCCCTTGGTTAAGGAAGATCTTCTTTGGGCTCTGCCAAACTTCAATACCTAAGAAATAATGCATTAGGCCTAGGTCTTTCATCTCAAATTATGTATCAAGATTCTCCTTACAATTAATGATGAGTTTTTCTTCTCTATTTAAGAATAAGTCATCTACATATAACAATAATATAACAGATTCATCATTCATAACCTTGAAGTAAAGGTTAGAATCAACTTTACTCTTGGTAAAACCCAAGCTCGTCAGGAAACTTTCAATTCTTCCATACCAAGCTCTAGGAGCTTGATTTAATCCATACACATCCTTCTTCAACTTGCAGACATGTTTCTTTCTATCTTCAACCTCAAACCCTTGAGTTTTTTCTATGTACACTTCTTTGATGACACCATTTAAAAAATTTGTTTTCACATCCATCTGGTGTAGCTTCCACTTCATCCTAGATGCAAGGGCTATGATTGGTCTAATAGAAGTGTTATGGATACATGAGAAAACATCTCTTCATAATCAATTCCTTCCTTTTAAGAAAAGACACGAGCTACAAAACTTTCTTTATATTTCTCAATACTTCCATCAGCAACCTGTTTTATCATGTATAGCCATTTGAAAGATACCACATCTTTTATTTTTGGTCTTAGAACTATTTCCCATACATCATTCTTTATAATCGATTGGTACTCTTCTATCATGTCATATTTCCATTCTTTATTATGAATGGCTTCTTCAAAGAAAGTAGGCTCTTTCTCTAAGAGATCACACATCAAATCCATATAACTAAAGAATGAATTGGGTTTCTTGACTTGTCTCATGGTTCTTTCAGGGGCACCATACTTCTATCCATATTGAATAAGTTCCCTTTCTTGTGTTGGCTTTCTCTTGTGAGAGATCGTCATCTGGGGAGGTTCTTGAGATTATATCATATCATGATCTTCATGAATCTCATTGGGGGAAACTGTAACTTCCCTCAATGGTTCTGCAACTCTAGGAGCTATAGTTTCTTCTTCATATACTTCTTCAAGATGACATCTCCTTGATTTCTTGAGTGTTGCATATTCATCAAATATTACATCTCTATTGATATCATGTGATGGTAACCTCGTATATAAATTTTGAAGGCCTTGGAGACCTCACAGTACCCAACAAATATTCCCTTCTTTCTTGAAGGGTCTATCTTGGTTCTCTTCTCTTTCAGAATGTGTACAAATACTGGACAACAAAATATTTTGAGATGGCTTACTTCTGGCTTCTTTCTGGAGAACATATCTTCAAGGTATTTTAACCCAAGAGCACTATGGGATAATTTGTTATGTACATATACTGTTGTTCTTGTTACTTTTTCCCATAAGTGCATTGGAAGATCTTGATCATGGATCATAGTCTTCACTGCTTACATTATACTTATGTTCTTTCTTTCTGCTACACCATTTTGTTGAGGATTGTAGGGAGTGATGAGATCCCTCTTAATCTCTGCATCTCTGCAAAAGATTACAAAATCATTTGAGGTGTATTCTCCTCCATTATCTATCCTGAGTATCTTGATCTTTCTTTCAAAGAAATTCTCTATCAAGGCTTTGAATTCCTTTAATTTACCAAACACTTCATCTTTTGATTTCAAAATTAAACCCAGGTTTTGCGAGAATAATCATTAATGAATGACACATAGTATACATACCCACTAAGAGAGGTTGATGGAATTGGGCCACATACATCTAATTAGATAAGTTCCAAGACTTCTTCTTCTTTACTCTCACTCTTTGGGAAATGATTATTTGTGTTCTTTCCTTGTGCACATCCTTGCACACACCTTCATGATCAACTTTGAATTCTAGTAGACTTGTGACTACCTTGCTCACATATGGTAATGCCTTGTATTTGATGTGAGCTAGTCTTCTATGCCAAATTTCACATGGAATTTCAATGGAATGAATCAAGGTTGCAACTGGGTGACATTTTAGCTTATACAGGCCACCTTCTTCGGTTCCAATAACAATTGCATCTTCTATGGTTATTCCTTTAGGCCACATAAGAACTTCACCATCTATGAAAGAAACTTTGACGCCTTTCTTGTATAAATTTGAGATAGAAAGTAAGTTCTTTGTCAAACTTGGAGCATATAGTACATCCTTCATCCTCATTGGGGTTCTTGAATCAAGTTTGTAATTGAACTCCCCCACACCTTTGATAGGGTATTGATAATCATATCCAAGTGTAACTTTCTAGGAAAATTTATTTTCTATAAGGCTAGAGAGAATGTCTCGTTGATCTATCATGTGCTTGGAAGCACCACTATATATGATCCAAGCATCCTCACCAGGTGGCACTGATCCTGAGAGGGCAGAGATTAAGACATAGTCTTCAATCTATTCTTTAATCATCTTTGTGGGTGGCTCTTCATCTTCAACTGTATGGGCATGGTTCCTTTGTTTCTCTTCTTGTATTCTTCTCTCTTAGCTAGAAAATCTTTAGAAATATGTCCCATATTATCACAATGGTAGCATTGATAAGAGAAGAAATATATTTCTCTTCTTTTACCTTTCTGAAACTTCTGGAATCTTCTTGGAGGGTGAGATTCTTTATGAGAGTTGTTGAATCTCTTTGGGGAGTGGTATTCCTTATGTTCACTAGTCTCCTTTTGGAAGTGAGACCTATTGCTTCCTCCTTTAGTATGAGCAGTTAGGGCTTGGTATTCATCTCTTGATAATATTTCTTCTCGGTTAGCTACTCTTGCTTCTTCTTGAACACATTCTTCCCAAAGACTGTCAAAATGTAGTTCCTCCTTTTTGGCACAAATGGTTTGGATGAACACATACCAAGGTCTCGTGAGACCATTAAGAGTTGTCAATATGAGTTCATCCTCATCTAGGGTGTCTCCAATTGCTTCTAGTTGTTCCATGAATTGAGAGATTCTAGAGAAATAGTCATGGATTGTTTCTCCTTTTTGCATCCTTGTACTTTTGAGTTGAGTTCTTAGATTCATCTTCTAGTTTATGTTATTTCCTTCATACATTCTGGTTAGGGCATCAAACATTTATTTTGGAGTTTTATTTGAGGAAACTTGAGGGATCAAGTGATATTTAATGGAGACTGCAATGATCGTTTTGGCCCTAACCATGTCCTTCTTGTACTTTTCTTTGGTTGTAGCTTCTTCGGGTTCTGGTACATCTTCCTTTATGAAATTTGAGAGGTAAATCTCTTCAAGAATGAGTGAAATCCTATATTTCTAGGCACAAAATTTTTCCACACCTTCTAACTTTTCAACAAGCTTAGTGATTGCAGACATCTTGACCTGGAGCTAGGAAAATGACCAAAAATTGAAAATGCTCAGAATTTAAACCCGAACTTACCAAAAGGTGTGCTTGGCTGAGGCGAGTATCCCGGTGCAATTAGATTTCAGAAAATATAAATTTTACCCCTTCAAACTAGGCTTGTGGAAATCTGGATTGGTACTTCTGGTACTGGTTATGGTTTCCTGGTTTTCTGGTTTTTTGGTAC
>SNQJ01S0043537.1:57703-72952 GCA_010110895.2 Picea sitchensis | reverse complement strand
GGGATGACCTTGAGGAGTGCAAAAGTAATATTTTCCCTATCATAAAAATTGTGGACCGAAAAATACCCTTAGAGCAGATTCAACCATTTATCTACAAAATTTGCATCTATCAGTCCTTCAAATAATGGAATATCAAAATTCAACTATACCTTGAAGGGGTTTGCATGGTCTCTTGATAAAGATGCGTCTATTGTGGGTAGTCGTCGAAGGATCTGTGCAAAGTTGTCTATCATTTCGTTCCTTTGTCGCGCAAGAGATCCTTGAGAAACAATTTAAAAGGATCTCCTACTCCATCATATTTCTTCTCGTCTCCCATGATTTATTGTCTGGATCAGCATGGCTGATCTTGCAAAGGCTCGACTGTTCGAGTCCCAACTTCTTGTACCCAAATCTTCTTAGGGACATGCACGAAGAAAAATAAATGAAAAGAAGACTTCTATGATACCATTGATCTGGATTTATGAGAAGAACGAAATAAATAACAGACTAAATAAAATAAAATAGAGATACGGAGAACAACAACATATATCTAGTGAACAATAACTTCTATTGAATAAATAAAATAGGCTGAAATTGTAAAATTGCAAAACTGAAAAACAACTTTCTTGAATGGTGGTAGTTATCTCTGAGAAGAGATGTGGATACTATGCACATTTGTATTAGCATAATGATTACAATGAGGCTCCAGAGGCCTTTTTAACATTACTCATGAATGCCAAAACCCTAGACATCCAAAAACCTAACCCTAGGAGATGAAACACCAAAAGTTATGTGGGCTTCGATGGGTAAGTTGGTACCTCAACTTCCCGGGGTCGTAACGTTTGCATATGACCTCTGTTTTAGGCATGTGATAACCCATTGGAAAGGTATTTTCGAGAATTAAACATTATCACGTCAAACTTTGACTCTATCTATAGTTTTGTTGTGGAAACCCAAATAAACATTGTTTAGGGCCCCTTAACGGACCTGGAAGTACATAAATATCTACTAACATGAAAACTTCCAAAATAAGCCAGTTGGAATAGGTGGGCGGCCATCAATATCCACCTATATGTTGTGTAGGGATTTAATATAGCCCTGAAAGTGCAGAACCCACAATTACAAAGAAATGTCATCATTACAGAGAAACGTGTTGAACTAAAAATTGTCAGAAGGATCTAGTTGGAATAGGTGGGTGGCCACCAATATCCACCTAGATCATGTGTCTTTCATTCATCATCACTCCCTCCATTAACATCTTCAATATATTTCTCATCAATATAAAAATCTTCTCCAAGCTTCTGCATTTCCATTGCTACTAGAAATTCTAAATTATCCTTACTTTCATTTCTTTTCAATTTTCTTTTACTACTTGGCAATTCCAACACTTCATTAGGGTGGCTTTCCTCCTTATCTTATATAGTTTCACTAATACTATTAGTACCTACACAATTATAAACACTTAATAGTTTAAATATAATAAGTATTTTTTTATGTTCTCCTCTTCCTCTTATTTTGCATCTTGGACTGCCACACATGCAACTTTGAAAGTTTCATTCTCCACATCTATGTATTCTACTGCAACTAATATAGTCTAATCATCTTTCCACATTGCTTATAAGGTAGCGTTCATATGTCCTTCATGTCCATCCATTGCATGGATGAATTTTTCATAATTGTGTTCATATTCTTTGATATAAGAACCTTCCTTTACAAACACAATTTCTATGGTAGTGTCTCTCGGTCCTCCTTCACCTTCTATAGCCTTCAAGAAAATTTATTCTCTAGATTTGTCAACTTTCTTTGAAACTCCAATCACTTTTATAGTTTTCTTGTCCTCAACTTCTCCAACAACAACCTCATCATCCTCATGGACCACAATCTTAAACTAGTTGTCTTGTCCATTCATTGAATCCTCAATCAATTTCATTTATTTACTAACCCTAATAATTTCATCTTCATCAATAAATTATTCTTTATCATACCTTACCTCATTTTTTATTTCAACTTCATTTACCTATTCATATAGTAGTTTGATTTCCTCTTCAACAATGTCCTTATGAACTATCCTTTCTTCTACAAAATATTCTTCAAATCCATGTCCCTCAGCTTCAATTACAACATCAAGAATGTTGTCCAAATTTGCAAAGTCTTCATCAAATTCATCAAATTAACTTGAATGTTAGAAACAGTGTTTCCCTCTTCTTCACTTGTAGAATTAACATGGCTACTTTCATATTCACCTTTAGCATCAACACAGTTTATTTCTTCTCCTCTTTCAACATCAACATAGCTTCTTTCTTATTCCCTTGTAACTGCACATGCACAAACATCAAAATCATCAAATAATTCAAATGCCTCCATGGGCATGTCCTCCAAGGTTTTTTCTTCATTTTTTGCTTCATGATCAATGGTTTTAGTATAATCATCATCATCTTCTTCATAATTTACATCAGATTCCATAAAATCATCAAAAGACATCAAGCGACTTAACTTTCCCCATGGAATATCATCCCATATTTCACCATCTTCTGGTGCACACTCAATAATTTCATCCTCGCAATCACCTTCAATATCTTCACTCGTATTTTTCTCCCTCTCCTTAATCTCATCATCTTATTCATCATTGACCTTATATTTTGTATGGTCTTCATCCATTCTCCACTTTTATTATCATAGGCATCAAATTCCTATCATGGCATGGCTTCTCCACTTTCTCAATTAGTTCACATGAAACAAAAAATTCATTCTCACCACAAGTCCTTTTCCTTTCCATTAATTTTCTCAAGGATTTACTTCAACCAAGGGTTTCTTCAATCCCTTACACTACTTCCAAATATTCTAACTTAGTCGTTATCTTCTTCATTCACTCACTTGTTCTATCCAAGGCCTCTTTCTCATGAGACCTTCTTCTACTAAAAGTCTCAATCTTGACTCTTGTTCTGCCATCTCTATACTTAATAGATGTGTAGCTTTCCTTTCTAAAATTAAAACTCTACCCAACCTCACTGTTGGAGTTTTCTTCTCAAACACCCACTATTATCCTTCACTTAAATCTCCCACTACAGTTCTACCCTACTTCAACTCTTGCTAGAACCACTAGCTTGTAAAACCCTCTTGTAGAATACAAATTTGCATGTAAATTTCTAAACCTGCTGAGGGATTTCTTCTTCCTCAACTTATACCCACAACTTCAAACATATTCAACCTTCTTAGACAATTATACCCACAATCATTGTGGATTTTCCCCTAATATTCCTTCGTACAACATCTATCCAACACAAAAGTTGGAGCTATATCCTCTCTTCTTCTTCAACTCTACCCACAACCTCAATTCTGGAGGTGCATTTATTTTTTAGGATTCCATCTACTTTGTAGGATACTCCTATTCTTATACCACATGATGCAAAAATTTAGAAACTAAATCCCATGCAAATTACAAAATTTCCATCATTGTACACACCACGTAAACACATAAGGAAAGGCACAACAGGGCTTGGATTTACTCTTTAATTCTCCAATAGAAATACAAATCCACAAACACACTAATAATAATAATAAGAGAGCATCTCAAGATCTAAAACTCTCGGGCTTAACAATTCTAAATCCCAACAAATTAAATTCTCAAAAATAAAAAATAAAAAAACACTTGAAAGAGAAATTCCTTCATGAAAGTGGCTTAACACACCTCTCCATTAAGTCTTGGAAAATTTACAAATGTACATTGATAATGCCTCTAAAGGTTTTCTTCTTCTCAACATAAAAATGAGTGCACATACCCTTCAGTTCTTCTTTAAATTATAAGCTTGTTGGTCTATGTCCCAATCGGGCATTCACGTTAATTTTTCCATGATTTCTCAAAAAAAAATTTACTTGTAGCTTCTATTCTAGCGATCTTCTTCTATAACTTTCTCAATTTCCTCATTCTTTTTTCTTCTATCTCTTTTTATCTTCCTCTCCTTTCTTCTTTTCCTTTCTCCCTCCTCTTCTCCTCTATTCTTTGTTTTCGTTTATTCTTTGTATCTTCTTCTAGAGACCTTGTTATGGGACTTATTGGTAAATGCAGACATAACCAAATATCCCTAGATCCACCTAGATCTAGAACAAAACATAACAGAATATGATGCTTTTTATAAGCTCTAACCATTGAGTTTACTATTTAACAAGAGATAGGCAACATACTGCTTAAATATCGCTTCCTCTTGTCGTTGTGATCCTAGCTCCACCTCTGTGCTCCTGTGATATTGAATCTATAAGGGAACACAAGCTAGCCAAAGTGAAAGAAATATAATATACTCAACGAGAACCTATGTATGTGATCAAGGAATCATACAATAAAACAAGACAAGTTTTATGGGAAAGAAACATATCACTATATTATATTAAAATGAAAGTGGAGATTACAACCAAAGCCTTGATGTTGCAAGGTCCCCTCTCGATGACCCTTTTCTCCAACACACACACTTGCTCCGACCTTGAATGAAGAAGATCCACAATGACTTGATAAACTGAAATGAAGCCCTCAAGTATGAACTGGAGTAGAATTCCTCATCCAATTCTTAGCCTATTCAACATTAATCTTGCTTGAATCAACCTTAGCCTTTTCCATGAGAAATCTCTCTTTATATAGGGGAAAGAGAGATGGTTGAAGAGATTAGGATGATCCCACCAAATCAGAGAAGTGAGTAAGATCCCCTTCTAGAACTTTCGTGAAACTTAACCTTTTCTTAGTCTTTTGACATCGCTGCACCCTAGTTGTAGAGCAACCTGCGGAGACGTCGCATCCCAACTTTAGAGCAGAGGGTGACAATCAAGCATCGTCGCACCCTATGCATGGTGCAGCCTGCAATGACCTTCCTTAATAGGGTTCTTGAGAAGAGAAAGTCAGTCACTTTCTTCATGAAAAAAGGCTCTTTTTGGGAACATGAACACATGTTGTCAATGGATCACTGGGGTAACCAAAATAATGTGTAAAAGACCTCATTATTCTCCTACTCATAGCCTAATAATCATACATCCCCCCAAATCTAGGTTGCCTTCACCTCTTCTATGTTGTCATCCCTCCCTTCTTTTTGGTTGTTCACTACTCTCACTCAATAGAACAAGGAGACTCTTAATATTATCTCCCTTGCATCATACATTCATAGATCATTAACAAAATTAAGCTAGGTTTCTTAGAAATGATGCACACATTCTAAAGGCATTGTCTAACCGTTCTACGAAATGGTTTTTTTCGTCTAAATCCAACGACATAAATCTTCACGAAATCATTATTTTTTGTTGTTTAAAATTCATTTTTAAATGCAGAAATAGATTCAACATGTTGAAAACCCCTGACACACTCGGATTATATAGAAATATTCACTCAAATCTATGGATCTAACAATTTTTCCTCAGATTTTAGGCATCGAAAAATATCTCGAAGAAAAATCATTATGTAGAAAGTAATCCACCCACCACAATTTATTAAAACAAAATAATTTAAACTTTGTGGTAAAATCCACCCACCACAATTAATTAAAACACAATAATTTAATTACAATTAATTAAAACAAAATAATTTAATTAAACTTTGGTGTAATTCATAAATCTACGCAACAACATCACATATAATGGCACAGAGAAGAAATCCCATGGCGACCATTAAAATTAATGAAGAATAAACCATGAGGGTTGTCCATTAAATCAATGAGTGGGAACGATTGGTGAGGCCTCGGCAGCACACAACCCAACCGCTCACGTCACCTAGGCCTCAGCCTCAACTTGAGGCACAATGACGTGGTCAGGTGCTCCTCCAACACTCAACCTTCAGCATTGCATTTTACAAGTAACTTTAAAGGACTTCATAGATTTTTCTTGAACCTTTTCACACGACAATCTATCAATAAAACTAATCTTTAAAATCTATTTTTTTTACATATTAAATAAATTTAAATAAAAAATTAATAAATCCAAATTACATGTTAAAATGAAAAATGAATCGTGAAAAAATAAATAATAATTGTCAAAGAAAAATAATAATAAATCACAATCACAAGCAAAATATTTGTATTTAGATTTCCCGTTTAAAAAAACACAATTTCAAAAATAAAAAATCACAATCATATGAAAAATTTATGTTTGGACGTCTCGTTGATCTTTTAAGTTTTATTAAATCCAAATATCTTATAAATACAAAATCATTTTATTAGATATATTTAAGTAATAAAAAATTTAAATATTTATTTTAAAATTCATTCATTAATTTAGATATATTTAAATAAAAAAATTTATTTAAAAAAATAAAAATATAATTTAAAAATTACCTTCAATAATAAATAAATTAAATTAAATTTTTATATTCAATCTTATCTCTTCTATTTTATTCTATTATCATATTTTTTATTTTTCTATTAGGTTTTCTATTCTACCTATTCTATCTCATCTCTTCTATTTTATTCTACTATCATATTTTTTATTTTTCTATTGCTTTTTCTATTCTACCTATTCTAGTCTATATTTTTTTATTGCTTTTTTATTCTATCTTTTCTCTTCTATTTTATTCTACTATCATATTTTTTATTTTTCTATTACTTTTTCTATTCTACTATTCTAGTATAGTATAAGAAAGATAATTGTATTTGTAAAATATTTTTTAATATTTTATTGTATTTTCTATTCTACCTATTATAGTGTAAGATAGAGATATCTTATTGAATTTCTATAATATTTTATTTTCTATTCTACCTATTATAGTGTAAGATAGAGAAACCTTATTAATTTTCTATAATATTTTATTTTATATTCTACTTATTCTAGTGTAAGATATTCTACTTATTCTAGTGTAAGATAGTAAGATAGAGAGATATTTGACACTTGTTAGGTATTTTTTAATTTTCTATTCAATCTATTTATTGCATTTTCTATTCTACCTATTCTAATGTAACATAGAGAGATATTTGGTACCTAAGATAGAGAGATATTTGGTATTCTAAGATAGAGATATCTAGTCTAAGATAGAGAAATATTTGATACTTGTTTTAAATATTTGGTTTAAGATGGAGATATTTGGTACTTGTAATGTGGATAGTAAGGAAATAATCAATTGTGATATTTAAGTAAAAAGAAAATAATTAATTATAATATTTAATTAGAAATGAAAAATTGAAATATGATATTACTTACTTTTAGATACTACTTATTCTTAGAAAATTAAACTTATTATTCTTAGAAAATTAAACTTATTATATTTTAAAAAGACAATTTTTTTTTACTAAATTGATGCTACCATCTTTTAGAAATCCACCACTTGTATTTCTGAAAACAACAATGGTGATAATTTTGAGTCGATCATCATAACACGACATAACAACATAATGATTATCAAGTGGTGAAATTTCTCTTCAGTGATCTTCAATCTATGACTAGCACAGCCACTCAAAACTGTGGTTGATGAACATCCAAAGGCGGGGACAGAAAATGAAACGCACAGTCAAAAAATAAAATGAACAACCAGAAAATGAGTGTATATAACCAACCTATTAAATATAAAGTTTAATCATTTAAATGACAATCATATAATGATACAATAATTTCTTAATATGATTAGGTAAATATTAAAAAATGTGACATTGATAGACTTGCTTCCTCTTTAATTCAAGCATTTATTTATTCTAAACCGCTATTATGTTAGGTATATTCCCCATTTTCTCTTCTTCGGCTCGCATGTTACTTTTAAAAGACGTTCCATCTTTGGGCCTCCCTCGCCCCCCTGACAAACAATTCATCCTTCTGGGCCTCAAATACTTTCTTCAATGCCTGTTGCTTCTCGTTCATCGCAGCCGCCATAACATCGTCCTTGATCTCTGTCATAACAGAATTCTTCCCTGCAAAACCATTCATTCATTCCAAGAAAAATCATTCAACAATTTAAAGAATATATTACTTTGATCATTTCATTCCAAATCAGAAGATTACCTGTGAGCATGTTGAGGTCGTTATGATTATTAATGAGGAACGAGAGGACATTCAAGCCTCCATTATCATACGACATTTCAGCAGCTGGATGGCCTGTGGGAACAACGAATACGTCGCCAACACTTATCTCACCCTCCACTCTTCTGTATGACTCCACTTCTCGTTCGCTTTCATTATGCCCCTTCCTCGTGGCTACCTCTGCCACCGGGATTATAATCTCCACTCTTCCTTGACCTCTTAATACGATTGAAACTGCGGTGGTAAGGCCGCTCCAGTGCGGAGCTGTCATCGCTCCCTGCAATATTATTCAAGATTTCCAATTACGTTAACAGATAAAAAGAAAGAAAAACATTTAGAAAAACGAGCCATTCAAATCAAGATCAAACACACTAGTTCGTGTCTTGTAAATGCAATCGCCAGCCCTTGTCTTCCCAAGGGAGGATATGACTCGGAATCGGCCTCAATGTACTGCCCATTTTCATTAATGAAATCGGGCGCCTTGTTGTGCAGATCGAATGGCTTCTCAGCCTCCTCAGAACTCCCTTGATGTTGCTTTGATGCCCAAGGCCAGGAGAGGAATTGATCATTTGTCTGCTCTTTGCCCATAGAAACTATGACCCCTCTCTTCTGCTTGCTCAGCATTTTTTCAACCTCTCGGATGTCTATCTGATCAAAATCAACAGCATTAATTATCAATCGTCCATTAATCACTCTACTAACAGAGACCCATCTTAATCATAATCTCTACAAAGACGAACCAATCTTAATCCCGAGAATCTATTATGTGTAAGATTCTCTGGACCTCACCCACACCATGTACAGAAACTAAACAACGATCAGAATTTACTTAAAATCGATAGCAAAATTGTTAATGCCTGACTTAACTTACACCAAATCCTGCTGCAAGTGTTTCTCGTCTGAAACCAGAGAACACAGTCGGTGGGTCTTGTCCACCTCCAATATAATACGACTTCCACACCAGAAAGATCATAAAAGCAATTAGCGCCAATTCATCTGATAAAACTAATACTGAAATCCAACTATAAAAACAATTATAGTCATTTCATCTGATGAAGTGAATACACCAACCAACCTCATGATGTCGCTGGGGACTACTCGGATTTTCATTGTGCAAGAGGTTAATGAGGCGGAATCTCCGCGTTTTGTCAGTGTTAATCAGATAGAACAACGAGGCCTTGGGAACGTAATAAACCTGTCCACTTTCCAGATCTTGCTCGATCAATTTCTGGTTGTGCACCCACCCAATTCTTCCTTTCCCTGTATGTTAACAATTCAAACGAATCATATTATAATTATAGCAATATACAATTACGGTCAACCGACTGATAATGAAGTCATTTTTCTATTACCTTGGGAACGTAATAAACCTGTCCACTTTCCAGATCTTGCTCGATCAATTTCTGGTTGTGCACCCACCCAATTCTTCCTTTCCCTGTATGTTAACAATTCAAACGAATCATATTATAATTATAGCAATATACAATGCAGTCAACCACTGATAATGATCATTTTTTCTATTATTACAGACCTTCATGCGTGTACATGTACCAGTGTGCATCCATGTATTGAGGAAGCATGAGAGAGTTAGGATCCATATCGATGAAATTGGCTTCGTAGTTGTGCAGCTGAGGTGCACTTCTCGAATTCTTCTTGAAGGAGGGAACCACTGTGATCTGGCCTGCTTCTGCATCTATTCTTTTCCAATGACCCTCCTTTTTGAATATCAACTGGTTTTCTCCCTCTTCCTCTTCAAGATATAATCTTTGTTTTAGAGTTCCACTGCATTGAATCACGTACACCAGACCGAGAACTGTCAAGAACAAAGAAAACTGACCGAACGACATGTTCACCTGCATCAATAGAATGGCAAAGAGAAAGAGTACAATGGGATCAGAGGRAAAAATGAAACGAGCATTTAACGAGAAAAAATTAAAAATTTTGGAATGGCAAAGAGAAAGAGTACAATGGGATCAGAGGAAAAAATGAAACGAGCATTTAACGAGAAAAAATTAAAAATTTTGAAATTTAATGAATGATTTCATATAAAWTCTAATGATGATGGATGTATATTTAATGGTTGATGCAATAAAATCTAATGATTGATGCAATAATATTTAATGATTGATGAAATAAAATAATTGACAAAAGCTGTTCTGATCTCTGTAAAGAGAAAGCAAGAGGTGACGAGCTGATATGTGAAGACCAAGTGGTGGTTACAGGACAGATTTCGTACAACATTATAGAATATTCAAAATTATTCAATATAAATATTATTCAAAATTATATCAGCTACCTTAAGATTATTCAAAATTAAATCAGCTACCTTAAGATTTGTCCATATAAATATCAACATCATATAACTATCACAGCTTCAAAGCTTCAAAGTAGTTGGTGTTGTGGCTGGTGAAGGCCAAAAAGTTATCTGAAAGGACAACATTCTGGTGAATTGAATTGAAACGGGCAGCTGAAACTCACATATAGTTGAGGAAATCCAAAAGTTAATCTTAAATGTGGTAATTTTAAAGGTTAATCAGTTAAAAGTGGCAATCATATGGTGGTACATTAATTTCTTAATATGATTAGGTAAATGTTAAAAAGTAACAGGTTATGAAGAGTAAATCACATTCATTGATTTGAGACGATGACTAAGAATATTTTAGTGTTTTTAATTGTTAACCATCAGATTGGAATTTTAAATTAAAAGATGATTAATTGTACCCATCTCCAATAAATATAGGCCTTTAAACTTAAATATCAACATCTTACATACATGAATTTGATGGGCAAATAAGCAATCAAATAAATTAAATGCGAGAAACTGCCAACATTCTTTCTTAATTTTGTCAAAACGGATATCGAAGTTGTGAAAATCGTCAAATTTGAAATGGTATTTGGATTTGAAATTCCAATCATGCTGGCATGTTTCATACATTTTTGCCACTTGCATTCTATATTAACTATTCGAAAAGTTTCTTGCATTCTATATTAGCTATTCAAAAAGTTTCTTTCAATCTCATGGATGATTTGGTCACTTCATGACAACTATGTAATTGAAAACCAAAACTTTAATCTAACAATTATAATTACTAGTACAGCAGCAAAATAGTTGTTGGTGAACCCCGAAAGGTTGAGAAGATGAAATGAATTTTTAAAAAAATATATTAAATTTTATTATTTATTAACAAGTAAATTGTTGGGCTTCATTTATCGGGTGTTAATATTTTAATTTATGTTAATCACTTATGTGGCAATCAGTTAGCTATCAAAGTAATTTTTAAATATGATTAGGTAAATGTAAAAAAGTAAACACATAAACTGATGTCTTTATAATAGCTAGGAAGTTAATGATTGAAATCACAGTCATTTATTTTGTGTGACTACTAAGAATATTCCAACCATATTTAATCCTGTCCATAGAAAACTTATTAAGCACTAAACCCCTATTAAATCTGCCCATTATCAATAGGTATACGCCTTTCCGAGTAATGAGACAATAGATTTTAGTTACATTTATGTATTCATAATTTTACTTTTCCCTTGTTAATGTTCTATTTTCTATTTTGCATGGATTCGTAAAATATTGCTGGGATTTCGTAAAATCTAAAACCCTACTTTTTTGTTAGATCACTACCATGGTGGATAGGCTTGGGTTTTCAGGGATTTCGTAAAATCTAAAACCCTACCTCTTTGTTAGATCACTACCATGGTGGATAGGCTTGGGTTTTCAGGGATTTCGTAAAATCTAAAACCCTACCTTTGTTAGATCACTACCATGGTGGATAGGCTTGGGTTTTCAGTGACATATTTGAAAAANCTTTGTTAGATCACTACCATGGTGGATAGGCTTGGGTTTTCAGGGATTTCGTAAAATCTAAAACCCTACCTTTGTTAGATCACTACCATGGTGAATAGGCTTGGGTTTTCAGGGATTTCGTAAAATCTAAAACCCTACCTTTGTTAGATCACTACCATGGTGGATAGGCTTGGGTTTTCAGTGACTGCGAGATATTTGAAAAAGATCTATGTACAATAAGGGAGATCACTTGTACAACATCCAAATTGTTAGTATATGAACAATCCTATGTTAAATTGTCATTATATTAACGATTCTATGTTATATCAACGATGCTATGTTAGAAGCTGTAACTATATTTCAGTAACTGCTGCTATATAATAATATATTTAAAAATTAAACAATATTCAATCCATTATCATTTTTTTATAATAGTATATTTGAAAATGTAAACGACATTGCATTAGTCTTAGAAAAACCAAAAAAAAACCAGTTGGTGTTCTATTTGATATGACCAGTTGGTGCTTGGGGCTTTTAAAGGTGGCAAACTTTTACTCTTGTCACAAGCATTTGGATCTTGAGTCGTTAATCTAAGGAAGATGGCCTTTTAGCTAATCAAAATCAATTTTAAATATTATTCTAACACCAAAAAACTGTTTTAACTTAAATTTCTATTAGGGTTATTATTTAAAAGACAAATATAAGACAACGAATTCCTGTGAAGCACAAACCCTGCACCAAGTTGCAGACCCTGCAATGTGACATTTCAGGATCTGCAATCAGAGCAGGCCTAGAAAAATGGAATTGCAGGAGTCACGTGGATACGTAAAAACAAGAAAATCTAAAGATGCAAAGCTGAAATATCTTTTTGAAAAGAGATCGACGTAGCTGCTTATACTCCATGTTATGAATACAATTTTTGTAGGCATGATTCCATACCGGGAGCATGTCAAATATCTTATATCTTCACAAAGATGAAACTCGTTTATATACTGAATCAACTATGTTACTGCGTTGAGCTACAGTGATACTGCGTTGCGGGAGCGCGTTGGTTATACGGGAAAACGGTTCAGAGATGCAAGGAGTATAGTGGCAACTCATTGGGCTCTGAGCGCCGACTCAACTGATGGCACATTTTACGAGTCCGTGATAGAGCTTTGAAGTTGCGATTGTACAGAATTATAAGGCCGTACTGGACTGCGTAACTGATGGCCATATACATTTCGTATGTAGTCCAGCCTCCAGGTCACGAGACTGATCAACACCGTATGGTCACGGGCCATTTTGCCAGTCTGCAAATACAATTGAAATGTTTATCTAACAGTCTGGTTAAACCGCTTGGTTTATTGCCAAAACGTATTTTTCCATGGTAAACAGATTAAAATAAGGGAGAGTAGCATATTCTACACAATAAAGCATTTTATATTAATTCAATGAATCATTACACATGTATTAATTTTGGATTTTAGATAGATTTATTATCTTAGTCATAGGATATATTTGTTGAGAGAATTTTTCAGCAACATATATTGAATGATTTTACGAATGAAAAATTATTTTAAAATGTAGAAATCTTAACTAATCTTACTAGTTTTTAGTTCTTAATATGTAAACTATAAAATGTTTGACTACATTTTGTAAAAAAAAACAAATTTCTAAGAATTTAATATAGTTTTTATAAAATTTGGGCTATTTTTAAGATAAATTAATTTTATTATATAGAATTTGGGCTAATCATTTTTTAAAAAATGAAAATTGACTAATATTTTTTGTGAAAAAACATGGAAAATTAGCCTATGGGAAAATTTTAGCCCCTCAAATTTTTCCTCCAACACATTAACATGGGAGTTAAGTAGGTTGGACCAAATCTCTCAAATCCAACTAGTTTTAAGAAACTCCTAAATATTAAAATATGTTCACAGAGGTAGAGAATAATCTCTACATCACAATATTACAACATAATGAAGAATCCCACAATAATAAATAAGACAAGTAGGAGTTATTCCAACACCCTCCCTTAATAAGTACTTGTCTTATCTCTTTGAATTCTCAAGTTCCACTTCTGAACTTTGGAATCACAGATCTCTCGAACTCAATTATTGGACACCCACACACATGTTGTGTAATCACATTAGCAAACCACTTACATGTATTCAACAACTAATGAGGGATCGTTCCATAGATCCACAACTCTCGAACTAACTAGACAACCAACCATACTGAGTTTTTACTCGCACTTGATGGCTTCTAACTTTGAAAATACAATTTCTTTAGATCAATAAATCAATTTGTTGTTTAATTGCAAAGACTAACAATTGACCATCCTATGGACATAATCCCATCTACCGAGATACATGGATAACCAACCATTTATCTAGGAAAATAGGAGTTCAAAATTATCTAGGAAAATAGTGTGATTACATAATGTATGTGAGTCAATCATAGAGGATTATAATCTTTTGATCTTAAGATTTGGTGATTCATCATCATTTATTTTACAAACAAAAAATAATACTATTAAAAAATAATATTACTACACCACTATGGAGAGTGACTCAAAACTTGGCTCTAATAAGCAAGTCGATGGCCAAGCAACCAAGGCACCACATGGAAAAAGGTCAGAGTACTTGTTGTCTGCAGCAACCCTTACCAGAGACCTGTTGCCCAAGGCTAGCTCGTAGAAAACACAGTTATAGGAGAAGAGGTCGAAGAGATGGTTGATGTCCTCAATGCCATAACCATTGATAACCCCACCCACGGTTAGATCATCGCGCTCGGGGAGCATGGCGACGTTAACCTACAAAATGAAAACCATTGGCTCGCACTTGATGTGCATCCTCTCCCCATCCACCTACACGATGTCTATGAGATGGGAGAGATCCATCACGAACCCGTGAAACACTTATGCTCTGAGTGCCTCATGAAGACCTCAAGCCACTACTTTCATTTTGTGCAAATCATTTCGTCAAGCTTCAAATGTCTCATCTTTCAACGATAGGAGACAAAAAAACTTACACGCTAGTAATTAATCTACAACGCTCTCTACACACACAGTAACACACTAAAAAAATTCAAATGCATAAAACAAAGTAGCAATCAAACTATATACTCTCTCATCTCTTTCATATTTTGTGGCCCTTCCATGAGGAAATTAAACCAAAACCTACTCTGATACCAAGATAAAATATTATTATCGTATTCTATGTCAATTCAATGAAGCATTACACATAGACAAATACATTAATTTTGGCCTTATCGATTCATTATCTTAACCATACAATCTATTTGTTGAGAAAATCTCTCCACAACATACTAATCTAGGACTTAAGTAGGTTGGACCAAATCTCTCAAATCCAACTAATTAACAAACTCCTAAATATTAAAATCTATTCATTCACCTAGAGAATAATCTCTACATTACAATATTACAACCTTATGAAGAATCCCACAATAAAAAATAAGACAAGTAAGATTTATTTCAACATAATCATAAAAAAAAA
>SNQJ01S0043537.1:39556-57653 GCA_010110895.2 Picea sitchensis | reverse complement strand
TATATGATGGAATGATTTGATTGGACACTCAAATATAAATATATATGAATGATACCATGTCTTGGCAGTTACCTAAAGTCTGAGCATCCTAAGGATTTAGTTAAGTTGGACCTCACGGAAAGAAACATTTAGTGAATTCTTCAATCTTCTACCTTTAGATATTTCGAGTTTGATTTTTTAGAGTGAGGAAAGACCATTTCCATGTTCCTATCTTTTGGTAAATGAGTCGATACATTGTCGATATATTCTTAAATTAAATTAAAGGTGGCAACTTGGTAGCTACTTTGTAGTAGAGATTTGGTAATGACTGACTCTCCTAAACTCTCAATTTGCAGCAACCAGTCCATGGTGATTTCATTCACATTTATTATTATAGTTTCTATGGCTGGTTGGGTGAGCGAAACACCTCTCTCTATCGTATTCCATTATTCCATAGTTTAGTTGGAGGAGTCTGCAGTTTAGATTAATAACCAAAGCATTGCAATGTGAAGCTAAAAGCAGGCCTTTTCACTGTTATTTGGATTGCAATGAAGACATGATTGTTGGTGTAACAATTCAATGGTTCAGTGAGAACTTGATCAATGATAGCTTCTGCTGAAAATTTGAAACAACTTACGTGGACTGTCATAAAAAATAAAATAAAAAAGGCCAAACCACCCATCATTTATGTTTGACAAAGGTTAAGCTGAATAAATTATATATCATTTCAAAACATTTGGATTCCATGTATAAAACTATTTGTGAACCCCTGCCGTCGTCGGTTGTTTTTAAATAACAATTAATTACCTTAATCCAAAAATCTAAAAGAGGATGCTAAATGGGAATGAAAACTGTAAAAAATTGAAGTTGTTCATAGAGTTCAATTATTTCTCAATTCTTACTTTCTCATTTACATTTTCTCTTTCAATTAAGTTTGTGAATAGTGGATATTTCTTTTTCAATATTCTAATATTCTTATTTAAGCACTCACACTCTAAATTTAGATATTTTGTTTTTATGTGTTGAATTTGATATGGGGTTTGAAATGTTAGAGGAAATTATTTTTCTCAGAGGGGTTTTTTTTCCAGAGGGGTTTTCTCCAAGAAATCATGTTGTTAATGGTTTGTTGTTTATTTCATTTGTTTGTTGTTGTTCTGTTTTAAACATTTTCTACACATTATTCTCTCATGGATTAATGTAGGAAGTGTATTTTGCACCTCTACTTCATTTCATTTGGTATCAGAGCTTCTTCCCCTCAGATCCAAGGTGTTAGGGACAAGGTTTTTTTTTATCTAATCTTTGTTTGAGTGGGAGCTTTCCCAAAGTAAATTTGTTGCAAAGAAATGGAAAGAACATCTAGATTATAAATGGAGAAGTTTAGTGGAACCAACTTTAATCCATGGAATCTCAAGTTTGAGAATCGATCTACGGGTTGTAGTATCTGAAACCAAACCCATTTGTATGAAAGATGAAGAGTGGGTGGTGTTGGAGAGAAAGGTGAGAAGCCTTATCTGGCTCTATTTGGCCGATTCAACATTATAGAATGTTTATGAAGAAAAAAACACAACAACTCTCTCGAAGAAGTTGGGGGGTTTGTATCATGATAAATCCTTGTTTAATAGACTTTTTCTACGAAAAAAGTTGTTTTCTTTGATAATGGGTGATGGTGATTATGTGGTCGAGCAATCGAATCAATTTAGTACTATTGTAACCTAGTTGATCTCTGTTTGAGTGAAGATGAATGAGGAGGATCATTGCACGACCCTTTTGTTTTCTTTGCTAGATTCATGGGACAACCTCGTAATGTTGAGGTTGTTTTATTCTAAGAGGAGGTGAGTTAGAAAGTTTTGTATCCACTAATGAGGCCTTGGTTGTTCATGGAATATCTAAGAAGAAAGGAAATAAGAAAGAAAAGGGAAGATCCAAATATCTTCAGAGACATAAGTCTGCTAGAAATTCGAAGGAAAAATGTTGGAACTACAACAAGGTTAGGAATTTCATAAGGGATTGGACGGAAAAGAAGAAGAAGATTAAGAAGGAAAAGAATGATTGTGATGATGAGTCTAAAAAATATTCTCAAGAGGATGGTGGTGATTCCTTTGTTGCATCTCTGGCAACTAATGTAGGCCAGAGTGCATGGTTGATAAACTATGAAGCTTCCTTCCATATGACCTCCCATCAACACTAGTTTTAAGTGTATGAGAAATATGATGGTGGGATGATATACCTTGGTGATAACTCTCATTTTAGCATATTTAGTCATGGTAGAGTCATGATCAGGTTTCCTAACATATTAAAGGGGATCACTGGAGTTTTTTACATTCTAGGTATGACAAAAAACCTAATTTTGGTAAGCACACTTAATGATGTGGGCGTGGAAGTTGTTTTCAATGAAAAATGGCATAAGATGGTCCGAAAAAATATGAAACTCACTAAGGGTGTTCATGTTGACACTTTGTTCACTATTGAGTGTAATAGTTCTTTTATTTCTGCAGTGAAGAGATCTATAGGATGTGCACCTTCAGAATCAAAACCTCCTAACAAATCTCTTGCTTCACAAAACTAGTTACCTATAAAGAAGACAATGTTATGGGATCAAAGTTTGGGCCATATAGGTGAGAAGGGCCTACAGACCTTGAAAAACAAAAATCTTGTTGATGGATTGAATGATTTTTTCTTGAATTTGATTTTTGCAAGCACTGCATATATGGAAAATAGAACCATGTTCAATTTTATTCTAGTTCTCATAAATCTTTTGGGTTGTTGGAATTAATTCATTATGATGTATTTGGTCCAGTTAAAGTTCCTTTTTTCCTTCAATTTATAAGGCTTTGTATTATGTGTCATTTATTCATGATCATTCTGGAAGGACATGGGTATATTTTATTAGAACTAAATCTGATATTTTTAGTCAGTTTAAGAAGCTTAAAGCTCTCTTGGAAAATTAGATTGGTAGTAAGATTAAGGTGTTGAGGATGGATGTTGGAAGTGAGTTTTTTTTTCTGTAAAGTTTGATAAAAAAATTAAGGAGAATGACATTGAAAGAATAATACAAATCCATATACCCCTCAACGGAATGGAGTTGTAGAATAGATAAATAGAACATTGATGGAAAGAGATAGGAGTATTCTTAGTTGATCCATATTAGATAAAATGTTATGGGAAGAAGCGATCACTACTGCATGTTACTTGATTAACATGTCTCCCACATAATTTCTTGTGGATAAGACACCTATGGAGGTTTTGAAGGACTAGAATCTCTCACTTTAGAATATTCATGTTTTTGGTTGCAAGGCATATGCTCACATGCCTAAGGAGAAGTGGTCAAAGTTGGATAACAAGGTTGTGAAATGTATCTTCATCAACTATGGCATTGGTGTGAAAGGGTATAAGATTTGAGATCCTATGGTTTTTTTTAATAATAGGAATGTTATTTTTAGATAAGTTAATCCTTCTCCCATAGTGGTCAGTGGTTCCGCTACCATCTAAGACCAATAAATCTAAACTATAAAGTGAACAAGAAGTTCATGATGGCCCTGATGAGGAGGAAGGTTCAAAGAGTTCAGAAGAGGAGGAAGAAATTGCAGCTCAAACATTAAGGATGTATACTCAGGAAAAAAGGAAAGGAGATAGGTATAATTATAGTTCACGTATGTTTCATATGTATATCTTCTTTATTTTCTAACACCAATGAGCCTAGAATTGTGAAAGAGGAAATGGAGATAGAAGATAAGAAGTCTTAGATATTGACCATGGATGAGGAAATAGATACACTTAGAAAGAATGATACATGAGACTTGGTACAACTTCCTAATGGAAAGAAAACCATCAGATGTAAAGGTTGTTGAAAAGGAAGATCATTATAAATTTAGATTGAAATGTTAAAAAACATAAGACAGGGTTGGTTGCAAAAGAATATTCTCATGTTGAGGGGATAGACTTTGGTGAGGTATTTTTCCCAGTTGCTAAGTTAACATCTATTAGATTCTTATTGTATGTAGAAGAAGCCTTTGCTTTAGAGATAGAATAGATGGATGTGAAAATAACATTCCTACATAGTGACTTGAAGGAGGAGATATGTATGAAAAAGCGATAGCACTATGTTGAAAAAGTTAAAGAGTCATTGGTTTACAACATAAAAAGGTCTTCATATAGTCTCAAATAGTATCGTAGAGTGTGGCACCACAAGTTTGATTCTTTTGTGTTGGCATAGGAATTTATGATATCCTAATGAGATCACTTTGTGTATTACAAACACAATGGTGGGAATTTCCTTGTTATCACTCTATATGTAGATACTATGTTATTCATCTGTAACCATAAGGATGTTATTTGTAATTTGAAGTCTCATATTTCAACACAATTTGGTATGAAGGACTCGAAGGATGCAACATATATCTTCATAATGGAGATGATGAGATATAGATAGAATAAAAGGATTTGTTTGATCCAGAGTAAGTATGAAAACTCTATGCTACATCATTTTCGCATTGTAGATTAAAACCATTGAGTGTTCTGATTTTTATGGGAACTAAGATTCTACATGAGCAATGTCTTACAACACCCGCAGAGATGGATGATATGGCTTATGTTCCTTCTGCTAGTGTATTTATTTTTATGTATGCTATGGTATGCACTAGACCAGACATTGCCCAAGTAATGGGAGTCTTGAATCTATTCAAGCCTAATCTTGGATGTGAACATTAGGTTGTAGTGAATAGGGTGTTTAGGTATTTGTGAGGTACTTTTGAATATTCCATTTATTATCATAGTGATGATTCAGGGGACCCACACTCAATGTATATACAAAGTTAATTGGATTTTGATTGGTTAGGGGATGTATATAGAAGGATATCTACAAGTGGATACATGTTTCAATTTTTTGGTGGAGGAGTAAGTCGGATGAGAAAGTGACAAGATGTGCTCTATTTGTCTAATGTAGAGGAATAGTATATGGAAAACACTCATGCATATAAGGAGGCCATTTGGCTTATGAAACTGTATTCAAAAGTAGGGCTAAGTCAGAGAGATATTACAATTTAATGTGATAGTAACAATGTCATTTGTCTAAGTTCTAAGAATCAAACCTTTCATGCAAAGATAACACATTTATATATCTAGTACCATTTTGTTAGGGACATGGTAGAGGATGGAAATATGATACTAGAGATAGTTGACAACTTGTAGAATGTTATAGATGCATTGAAGAAACGAGTGAACAGAGGTAAATTCAAGTGGTGTTGTGAGTATATGGGCCAAATGGGCCCTAATAATTATCTCATAGCTTGATGCATTTTTCCTTGTACCCTTGCAAGGTATATGAAAAGTGGGAGAATGTTGGGACAATTATGGCATACAACTAACAATGCTCGACTGGAGTAGGGAATAAATGCAGAGCTATAGCAAGGAATAAATGTAGAGAAGTGGAAAGAAATAAAAGAATAGTAGTGGTAGGGAATAAACCATAAATGGTTTATGTTTTTATTATGCCTGTTTATTCAGTGTTAGGACTGGAGGAAAATAAAATGTGTATTGAACGCACAAAGACTTTGTATTGTAACTGTTTAGTTCTTCGATAATAGAATGAGTGTTCTTCAGAGTGTAGGATTTTTCTCTCACAATAGTTTTCCCCAAAAAAATTGTGTTGTTTATTTCATTTGTTTGTAATAATTCTCTTTTAAACATTTTCCACGCATTCTTCTCTCACACATTAATGTAGGAAGCACAATTTGCACCTCTTTTTTTCATTAACTTAAACAATAAAATTGAGAGATTACATGCTATATCTAATTCTTTAATATAACATTGAAAATTTGAAATTACACATTCTATATTTATTCAATTTCCATATTATTCAATTTCCATATTAGAAGGTAATTTATTTATCAAAACGTTGTTCTCAAATTACACATTTGAACCCTAAAGTACATAAAAAGAGAATGAATTAAATAATTGTTCAACAAATAAAAGTGAAATCAAACTCTAACACTGCTCTTGAGTTTTGAAAAGTAGACACAAATCCAAACACAATCAATAGATCGATAGCAACGTTTTCACTCAATGAAAAAATCACATTGTTTGTGAATTGTGATAATGTTGTGACCAAGTTATGTATTTTTAAGTTATAATTTTTAATTGTAAAAATTGAAATATGTAACAAGTATATGTTTAATATTTTTATTAGTTAAGAATTTGTTTTCTTCTATTTCAAGATTTCAAAATGATTTTGATGACTAGAAACCTAAGAGTATTTGTTAATATTGAAAGTCTACTCCTTACCCATCACTTAAAACTTAATTAAGTAGACAAATTTTATTTAGACACCATAATGTTGTTACACATAAAAATCTCAAATCAAAATTGTATTTAATATATATATTTAATATATATATATATATATATATATATGGGATTAAGTCCACAGGCCACAAGCCTGTCCCCGTCTAGATTCTTCTTCCCTTCTCTGGCTCCCATCTCCCCGCTCTGGTTATTGAAATATCCCTTCCCCTTTTTGGTCACCCCCATGTCCAGTCCAATCTCCCTCTTGCTACGTAACCAATGGAGGATTCTGAGGTTGAATTGGTATATTATGAGTCATATGACAATGAAATTCGAGCCTTTTTCACTCAAGGTGAGATCGTGTAGAGGGATCGCTCAGTTAGCCTTAGGACAAGGGATGGATCCTCTTTGAATCGTTGGTTTAATGGCTCTTTGTTTGAACCTGGGTCTCCTACTCTTGATCTAAGAGATAATTTTAATGATCCTTCCGACGAATTTCATTACTCTCCTCCCCATCCCTCCTCTTTGTGTTGATCTACTTTCTTCCCTTATGTCTTATCCTCCCCTCTACTCCAAAATTTTCCTTCTGGTCCGGAAAAAGAAGGTCAATCCCCCTCCCGAAATCGGAAACCTAAGTGCATCAAGTAGATTTTGGGGTCGGTTCAGATGGTGGTTAGGAAATACCTAAAAGTAGAGGATGTTGGTAATTTCAGTGGAAGGACTCTGGTTGGAAAATTCTTAGGTAAATCTTTGTGAGAGAAATCTCTCTCTTGGTGGTTGGTCAATAGTTAGGAGCCAAGTTTGGGGTATACTCCTATATTTCATATTTTAATTAAAGGCTGACTTGTTTTGATTTTTTTCTTTGAATCTAAATGTGAAGCAATTTTGGAGAAAAATTAGTCTTGGGGAAACCTCGACAGTCATGAAATTTTGTGCAATACTTCTTAGAATTCAACTCGTCTTATGGATGACCAAAGCCTTAGAATAAATTTGGAATAAAATAGGAACCTTCACTTCTCTTGGCCCAAATTAGGATCATAACCCCGATAGATGATGGGCATGGGTTCAGGTTGAAGTGGATCTGAGAGATAGTCTGGTTAGTGAGTTCGATTTGGTAAATGGTTTTCAAACTTGGTATACAGAGGTTTATTATTGGTGGCTCCCCTTCATGTCTTATTTTTCCATGAAGTTGGCCATCTCCATTCCTCCTGTAAAAAATAGTTTCCTCCAAGTCGATCTCCAATTTGAAAATGGGTTAAAAAATCCATAGATTCTTCATCCAACAGACAAGATACATCGACTCCTGCTTAGGATTATAATGAAAATCCTTCAACAATAGGTGAAGCTCCAGCTCTAGCTCCATATCCAGCTCCTCCATGTTCTTCCCTTGACCCCCAAGGTACATCTCTTGCCCTCCCCTTTTCTCATTTTTAATGCCTCCCTCTCTCCTTGTTGTCCCCTATTCCCCTACCCCCTATTCCTTATCCCTTGGTTCCCCCCCTTCCTCTTCTCCTCCTCTACCATCCATTCCTCCCTCCATGCCCCCCATGCCATTTTCTCTTGTGCACGACATACCCCCCTCCCCTCATCTTCACTCTCCCCCTTCTCTGCCCCCCTCTCCCTCTCTGACTCGCTCATCGGGCCAAGATAGTCTGAATGATAGACATTTCCTTTAGCCTCTTTCCTCTACGGACCCTTCCTCCTCTAGTGGCTTGGCTCTGGACCCTATATGTCAGAACCTTGTTGGAAAGAAATCATTCCTTCCCAAAGCCCAACAAAAGGTAGTACATGATATTTGAAATGGTAATCAATCCACCATATTCGAGGCCCATAGAGAAGGTAAATCCACAAGGAATCCTCCCTCGTGAAGATTCTTTCATTTAACGCTAGAGGGGTCAAGGATGCACCAAAAACGATATCCCTAAAGGGACCCATCTTGAGCCAGAAGTATGATAGTATTCTCTTTCAAGAAACTATGTGCTTAGGAGTTAAATCTAGATTAGTGATGGAATCTTGGCTAAATGGTTGGTCCTTTTGTATAGTCGATGCAGAAGGTATTTCTAGAAGACAACTAATTGTATCGAGTTCATCATGGAGGGATTTATATTCTTCAGTGGTATCCTCTTCCATCTCTGTCTCCCTAGAATTGAAGTATTTAGGGACCATTTTCAAGGTTGTTAACATCTATGGACCCTATCTTGATAGGGTTTCTTTTTGGGAGAATTTAGTAGATGAAGGTGTATCTTCAGATCCAATGATGATTGTTGGTGGAGACCTAAATTTTAGAACTTCCTTAAAGGAGGTTTGGGGACCCTCCCCTTGGTTGAACTCAAAAGGAATATTTTTTTAGGATTTCATGGAAAAACACCATTTGGTAGACCTGGAGAAAATTAAGCTCATGCCTACCTAGAGGAATTTCCAAAACAACAATGATGAGGTAGCTAAATGTCTGGATAATGTTTTGTTATTAGAAACCTCATTTGATTCTAATCTTCATTGCAGGTCCTGGATTACATATCGGGGTCTTTCTGACCATCTTCTGATTGTTTTGATAATGTCATGTGGTAAGAATGCTCCACCATCTCCCTTAAAATCCAATCCTCTCTAGTTAGAGGAGGAAGATTATCGACAACTGGTTTCTCAAAATTGGGTTCATATCTCTCATTCTACGGGATCCCCCCTTATGGATCAATTTTCCCAAAACCTATTAAAGATAAAACAAAAAAAGAACTCAATAAGTTATTGATAAAACCCTTCTCTGAAAGGAATCTGGCCTCTTTTAAGGAAACAGAGGCCAATGTCACACATATATATGACTTAATGGACAATGGCCCTCTTTCCGAAGGAACTCTCCACCAGCTCAAAGCTTCAGAGGCAACTAAGAAAGAGATATTAGAAAAGGAAGAACATACTTGGAGACTCAAAATAAGTGCCCTTTGGTTGGAGGCTAGGGAAAATAACTCTAAGTTCTTCAACAATTATGAAAACTTCTAAAAAAATATAAACACAATTTGGGAAATTGAGGACCAAGATGGTAATATTGTAAATTCCTTATAGGAAAAGGTCGAAGTCAGGACCCAATTTTTTCCAGTCTATGCTCAAGGAGCCCCGAGGTTTCCCGATTTAGGAAATTATTAATGTGGTCTCCAATATCCCTTGAAACATTATCGAAGAAATGAACCAGTTTCTATGCAAAGAAGTTTCAAAGAAATAAATTCACTCACCCCTTTTCTCTATGCAAAAAGGGAAAATCCCAAGACCTAATGGATTCACTGTTGAATTTTTTATTGGTTTCTATGATATTATTAAGGAGAATATGTTAAAGGTTGTTAGGGAGTCCCAACTGTCTGGAAGGGTACATGGGTCCCTCAATTCCACTTTTATTTCCCTAATTACTAAAAAAAGGAATGGTCTCTCCTTTGGTGATTATAGGCACATCTCTTGTTGTGATGTCATATAATATCGTTTACAAGGTAATGCACGCAGAATTGAACCCATTCTGAGTGACTTAATATTGGTGGCTCAATTTGGGTTTCTCAAATCTATACAAATTCATGATGTTGTGGTAGTGGCATAGGAAGCATTACACTTGATAAAAAAAAAACTAAATTTACAAGAAATTCTCCTCAAACTGGATCTCTCCAAGGTATATGACCGAGTAAGTTGGAATTTCTCAACCTACTCCTCTTGAAGATCGGTATGGCCCTTCTGATGGTGAATTGGATCCTTGGGTGTGTCTATTCAACCTCCTTTATAGTTTGAATCAATGGATCTCCTTCCAGGTTTGTCAAAGCCTCTTTAGGATTAAGGAAAGGATGCCCCCTCTCCCCTTTTCTTTTCCTAATAGTGGCATAAGTGTTACCCAAACTGTTTGAAGAATCCTTGAGGAATGGATCACTTCGTGGTATTAAACTTTCTCAACTTGAATCCATTTCCCACTTATTGTTCGTCAATGATATCATGTGCTTCATAAATGGTGTTGAATTGGATCTGAAGGATTTAAAACCAATGCTTGATCAATACTGCAAATCTACAAGGATGCTTATCAATTTTGATAAATCCATTCTTTATCATCATGCTATCTCATACTTAGTCTTGAGGTCAGTCAGACCTACCCTCCCATTCTCTTTTAAATATTTAAACTCAAGCTTCAAGTATTTAGGCTTTCATCTTAAACCTGACAACTATAAATACATGGATTGGTTGTGGATGGTAAAAAAAATAGAGCAATGTATATCAGTGTGGGTAAACGGTATGATTTCCCATGAAGGCAGATTAGTTATTTTGAAATTGGTGGCCGAGAGAATCTTTGTCTATTGAGATTTCATAGCCTCGATTCCCAAAGGCGTTCTTAACAAAATCAGAAAGATCATTTTTCAGTTTTTATGGTCTAGCGTGCATTATTTTGGAGGTATTACCCTAGTCAAATGGGATAATATGGTGCTCCCCAAAGAAATTGGGGGATGGGATATGATTCTTTTTTCCATTTACTCAAAATCCCTTGCGGCTAATATCCTTTGGCATTTCTCCTAGAGTTCCTCACTATGGGGATGGATGCTAAGATCAAAATATCTTGGCGACCTCTTCATTGAATAATGGTTTCTCCGCCCTAATAAATCATCTAAAGGTTCCATTGTCTAGAAGGCGTTGGTATCAACCTTTCCCCTTGTTGTCCACTAGATACTCTAGAAAATATGTAATGGGAACTCTATTCGGATTGGACAAGATCACTGGTTAGGAGCGGGAAATGAGTATATTTTCTCCAAACCCTTACTTCATGCAATTCACTGCCAAAATATATTTTCTCTAGTCGATGCTCAAGTTGTTCCTCACTATGTGGGTCACATTGGTTGGAAGTATGTCTATTCATTTGGATTATCTCGAAAAAATTCTATCAAATGTGTTTCCTTTATTTCCAAGCTGGTCTCTAATTACATTTCCCTAGTAGAAGACAAGCTTGACATCCTGTACTGGTCAAAAAACCCGAAGTCTGGAGATTTCATTGCCAAATTAGGATATAATGCATGGATGGATCTTAATTACTCTAGTGAAAATATTTGGTTGTGGAAACCATTATGGAAGATTCATTCTCCCATTAAGGATAAAATAATTGTCTGGATGACCTTCAATAAGTGTTGATTCATTTTTTTTATCAGTCTAGTATGATTTATTTTACACTTTTCTTAGCCTACTTTTCTCTCTTCTCTTACATGAAAAAAATTCCAAGCACTTAGTCGTTTTCTGAAATGAGGATGTGGAGTTGCATAAAATTTATTAAACTCTCTTTTAATTACCCAACTCCGCAACCCCACAATCACCAAAACACTTTACACTTTTTTCTTTTCCAATTTATTTTGATACTTAATCAATTTCAAGCGATGCAGATGCAGAGATACTTACCATCCATTGACCTTTTTTTAGGTCTCCACTTCCACAAGTCCATAGGTCCACATTCACTTTAGACATTCCACTTTTTTTCATACTTAGCCATATTTCTCATTACAGAGCAGAGTTCCTTACTCCCATTACTTTTCCATTGCTAGTAGGTTCGCATGTCTGCACCTTTGCAAGTCTACATTTCTCCCAACACTTAACCATATTAGAAATTTCAATATGGGCATTGTGACCCTTTCCTGAAGATTTTTTCACAAGCATTTATGTTTGCAACTCCGCAACTATGCAACTTCATGTTACACTATTATCATTTCCCATACATCATTTCACACCTCCATACTTAACACTTTTCGTCCATCATACAATCACATCACCATTTCTTGTCAAATTAATTACCCCTTTAACATTATCCGCCACTCGTAAAAAAATAGTGTCATTTTTAATGCATAATGCATTGATTAAGGGTCGCAATAAATCCAAGTCCCATGAAAATTGATGACATTTAAAGCATGGTCTATGGTTGACTAAGTTACCAATATAGTATGTAGTGGGAATTTAAATAAATAAAAATTCCAACCTATAAGTATTGACAGTAACACTACCTTTATAAAAAGTAGAAAAGTTGTCAAGTAAGAAGAAGGAAGTGTTTTTTGGTATTACATTGAACACACTGGGTCGCGAAGATCAACAATTCCAATGGTTCAGGGCATACAAGTACTACAAGTCTCTTCCTTTAGCTGAGAAGAAGACAAACCTAATCTGACCTCAGGAATAACATTGGCAGGATGTGTTCCGGAAGTAATTGATATGAAAGAGATTATCCAATGGTGTGAATATAAACTTGTTTATGAACTAAGAATAATTGAAATGCAAGGTCATCAACCCATTTATATAGATCCTTCAACATTTTCTTAAATGTTACGAATCCTTGCACCAAATATGTGATTCAAGAGCTAGGAAGATGATGAATATTTGAAGCAACATAAAGGAGGGAACAAAATATTGAGAAACTATTTGGAAGATCCAACCTGTAACATTGGTACTTCTAGAATCGAGGTAAATTTTCTAAGATACCCATACAACGAATTTTCTTGGTTATTTTCCCCCATTCTCGGTTTTGAAACTACTATGTTTGTAACAATAAATGTTATATATGCTATGCATTATTCCCTGGATGAAAAATATATCATCGATTGGGGTTATCTCATCTCAAATGAAATTTATTTCCAACTGAATAACCTCAAAAAGACCTTTAAATTCTATATGACTTCTTACCTCATTTTCACCATTACTTATGGCCATGTATTTGAAGATTTTCCTTGAGAAAAACATGTGGATTTTAAGTTAGAACTAGTTTATGTGTGGTATTCAATTTTATACAGATATAAATCCCAACACAGTTTCTACCCAGTTCACAACAATTTCATCTCAGAGTTCAAAAGGTTAATATTTAGATAGAGCACATCAAGGTTATCCTTAGCGGCAACTTCCTTCCTCATTGGAAAAGGGATTTATGAGTTGTCCGAAGAATTCACTGTAATAATTAGAATATTTGGTAGTAAGGAGAAACCTTTCATTTTACCATTTTATACATCAGATAAAATATTTGTTGGAGAAATATGCAAGCAATACAAAACTTGGGCCTGTTTCTTTCATGAAAAAAGGAAAATACAATTTATACCCCCCTGCCATGGAATTTGGAAAGATTTGGGAAATGATGAAGTATTTTTCAAAGAAGTTGTAAACAGATTTTTGGCTAAAGTCTCAAGTTTAAATGAAGCCCGAAGAAAAGAACAAAAACTTCCTTCACCTTACCGCATGAAGCAAATTAACGCATGTTGGTTATGGAGAATTAAAGAGTTAAGAGAAATGATAAATGAAACCGAAGCCCTAAGGAATAGAAAGAGTGATCTATTTCTTAAATTTGTGAGTCTTACGAAGGAATCATATGGTCCTAATTTATTGATGGATGCCAATATCTCAACCAACTAATGTTTAATAGGACAACTTAAAGCACTAAAAGTTGCTTGGGATAACGAATTTACCGAAACCATAATTTTTTACGGATGAAGTTGAAAGATAGTTAGCTCGATATATCAACATAAATGATGAGGTGGATGACAAATTGCATCAAACAGAGCTATATTTAAGGGAAGTCAAAAGCCAACTATTTGAGATTAAAACTAAACATGAAATTATCGTGGAACCTTTAAGAGAATACATTGAATAATGGTTGACATCTTTCTCTCTCAATTTGTAGCACATCAGTAGCCATTGTTGATCTGGATCTCTCTTTTCCTACATATACATGTGATGTGGCCTTGCCTTGAAGTGTGCAATAGTGGTGTGTTCTCTGTGCATTGTTGAATAGTCTCCTTGTAGATGAAATAAATAGTTTTATGTTCTTATGCACAGTATGCCACAACGACACATATATGGATGCCAAGAATAGTTTCTATATTCATTCCAAGAACTACGTCTCTTTTGGATCTCTCCACGTAGTCAATGAAATTATAATTAACATCCACACGTAATGGAACTTTGTTCTTTTATCTTGTGCATCATTGTAGTCCATTAGAAATTGATTCATAAGAAGTGTGGACCAGTTCATCATAACTCCAACGACACAATTATCCATTCCTTCTATAACACCTACTAACACTTGATCCTTGAGACATTTCCGTAGTATCTTGTAGGACAACACCTGTGTTGCAAACCTTATGGTATCATCATTAATACTTGCTAAATCCATTCTTTGTGCTCCTCTATGTGTGCCATATTTCTCATTCATCCTCTATGTTAATGATTTCTCGTGGGCCTTTTCTGTGAACAATGACAAAGGGTTTTCTCTTGTTGTTGGTAGTATTTTAATTCACACAATCCACTAGGTGTTTATTGATATTGCTCTGTCCAACCATAATAACCCTCCATATACGCAACTTAGTAATAGTTTGACATAGATATTTATCTCCGTGCTCCTACCAAAATGGGGTATCTCCAACATATTAAATATTATTTTTCTCTGAAACCTTAACACCCATTCCTTTGGATCTACTGTGACTACAAGTGATCCATAGTTTATTGTTGCGTGCAAATAGTTCTATGGTGCTAGTTCTGGAAACTTCTTTAAATTGGCTAGGTTGTTATCTGGATACCTCAGGTTCTCTATTGTGCCCAAGATATCTCCTTCAATAGTGAACCCAGGTGGAATCACTGGCATAACCATGTCATACTTTTCCTACTTCTACAACCAAACTTGCTTCATTGTTGACTTTCTTAGTGGTATATATGCTATGGGAAGTTAACTGGATCTTATGTCTTAGGGGTTTCTTCTTTTTTTGTTGTTGGTTCTTGCTTAGTGTGTGTATTTTTTGTCTCTTACATAGAATGTCCCATCTTCAGAAATGCCATATCTCTCTGTACTTCGGCTCTGTGAATACACTTGTCTCTTTGTTAGCTCTATTCTAGTTCTTTGTTCTCTCAATTGCACATGCAACAATAACATTTGATCGTTGTCCCCCTCATCTGCTTTTGTAGCTTGTTTCCAACTGTTATCTTCCTCTTCACACCAAATATTACAGTCCCATCTGATTATACTCACATGTAATTCCTTCCATACTCTGCATTAAATTCGTCTTGTTCTCTGGATCATGGTCTAGATCTTGCTAGGTTGTCAAAATCTTCATCTTCGCTTTCCATTTATGACTATGCATTCTCGTCATTCTTCCATTATGTTTTATCTTTAATGTTTTTTCTTTCATCTATGCAGATCTTTATCCTGGTTCTTCAATTATTATTTCTATGTGTAATCCAATTCTCCTTACCACCTTTGAGATTTTCTTGTTCATACATTTTCCTCTGACTTGAGTCTTTGAACAATGCCTAATCCATAACTTCAAACTTTATTGACTCTTCAAATATATATTGTGACTTTCCTCAAGATCTTTATTTCTTTTTCTTTTCCTCTATGATACACTAAAATACAAATATTATGGTACACATATTTCACACTCAGACTAGTGCGCAGAAGCTTGACTGTCCCTATACAGTTTTAGTCGACTATCATTAACCAGTCCTTCCACAATTTCCCCATTAAATTTCTTCAACTGAACAACACATGTCTATGTCACATATCTTATCACAAATGGACCTAACCAGTGCATTTGAAACTTTCCAGGGTGCTGCAAAAACTTACTTTCGTAGAGAAAAACCCAGACTTGCATTTTAAACTTCTTCTATTTGATATGTTTGTCATACCATGGTTTTTCGTGTGCTTTCTAAACCTGCTGATGAAATCCTGAGGCAAATTGGTCTTCCTCCAACACTACTAACTTTAACAATCTTTTCTCTACTATGCCAGAATTAGTCAAGTCTTTCGGCGTGATAGTGCACAGACTCGATACAATGAACTCCGTAGGAATAATTGCTTCCTAGCCATACACTAATCTAAATGGTGTATGTCCTTTCAACTTCTTACATGTGTTCCTATATGCCAATAACACTATAGGAATCCTCGAGTCCCAGTAATCTCAACTTACATTACATACCTTCATCAATGCATGCTCTAGGATCTTATTGAATGCTTCCATTATTCCATTTTCCCAAGGATGATAAGGTGTGTTCTTCTGGTGATGAATCTGGAATTCCTCTGTCAAATTTGCAATCATCCTATTCAAAAAATGAGTACCCTAATCACTCATCAGAATTCTCAGACGTCCAAACCTTGTAACCACATTCTCAAATAGAAACCATGAAGCAGTCTCCACACTGCAACATCTGACATGTTTTGCTTCAACCCATCTGGTCAAGTATTTCATCACAATTATCATGTATCTTGCTCTTTCTCTCTTTGTTGGTGGATTGATCATTCCAACGAAATCAACTGCCCATTTATCAAAATCTTGCAACATGACTTGTGATACTAATGGCATCTCATCTCTTATAGAAGGCTTCCCAACTCTCTCACAAACCTCACAGGTATGACAAAATTCCTTATCATCCTTATGAAGGATGGGCCACCAAATTCCTACGCAAAAAATCTTCTAAGTCATCACTTTCCCTACATAGTTCCCTCCCACAATACCTTCATGTGTCTCTGATGGAATTATGGATCTCCCATTCTCCAATACACAACATCTCAGAATACCATATGTTCTTCACTTATACAAATTTCTTTCTATAAGCTAAAAGTTTGTTGCCTTTATCACTAATTGCTTCTTCTGTGCAACTGTAAAGTCAAGTGGGGCTACTCCTGTGCTCAAGAACTGGAATATGTCTGTAAAATAATCATCAACCATTTTCATTGCAAACAAGTGCACGTCTGGCAGACTATCATCCAGGTTTCTTGTATCTTCCACTAATAATATGCACGATAAATGATCAGGTTTTGAATTTAAATTCCTTGGATTCACAATCACTTCAAAGTCATTCACCTGAAATAATAATAGCCATCTGCATATCTTCACCCTCAACACTTGATTATTGACTAGGCATCTCAACCTAGAATGATATGTGTACATGTTGAAGTGATATCCCAACAAATAATGTCTAAACTTCTGAAGTGCATACACCATTGCCAATCCTTCACGCTCTATAGTAGTATAATTTTGTTTTATAGTTGAAAAAATCATACTTGCAAACGCAATTGGATGGTCCAACTCTCTTTCTCATGGTTGAGTTAGAACTACGCCTAATGTTATAGAATATTCATCTAGATGAACATGTAATTCCTTCTTCCAATAGGGAAATACTAATATCGGCATGATGACCAATTTATGTTTCAAAGTATCCAAACTCTATTGACATTCATCATTCCATTGAAACTTTACTTCCTTATTTAACAATTTTTTCAGTAGGGTTGTGATCTATGTGTATCCTCTAATGAACTTCCTATAGTACCCTATATGACCCAACATTTCTCACAACTGTCACACCGAGGTAGGCGGTCGCAGATTAAAAATGACAAAATTCTTCGCAGGATCAACCAACTGTTAGAAAAATAGGATCGCGGAGCTATAAAATAAAACAAATGCAGAAACAAAATGCAGAAGACACACAATACAAGAGAGACACAGATTTACATGGTTCACCCAGTGTGGGCTACGTCCACCAGAGAAATTGCTAGGTCCTTCCTTTATTATTATTCAGCAAATGAAGGGATACAACCTATAGAAAAACCTGTTGTAACTTCCTCTTATTTCTCTCACAGTCTCCTCTCTCAGAATACAATATTCACCATCATCCATAGTCGCAATACATTTCCCTCAAAAAAGAGGGTTGCCTTCTAGGGAAAAAAACCCTAACATAATCTCTACCGTTAGAGTTGCGACCTTATAATGAACTGTCCAGATTTACAATGAAATTACAATATACTTTTACAAGGAAATTTTTTCTTCGGGGGCTTTGCCCCCAAACCCCTCGGACCCCGCAGAGGGGCTACCCCCCT
>SNQJ01S0043537.1:0-22460 GCA_010110895.2 Picea sitchensis | reverse complement strand
CCTCTTATTTCTCTCACAGTCTCCTCTCTCAGAATACAATATTCACCATCATCCATAGCCACAATACATTTCCCTCATAAAAGAGGGTTTCCTTCTAGGGCAAAAAACCCGAACATAATCTCTACCGTTAGATCTGCGACCTTATAATGAACGGTCCATATTTACAATGAAATTACAATATACTTTTACAAGGCAATTTTTGCTTCGGGGGCTTCGCCCCTGAACCCCCACTGGGGGCCCGCTTGCCCCCAGACCCCGCAGAGGGGGTACCCCCCTCTGCACTCCCCCGCGTGGAAGAGTGTACATACTTTTGGGGTGTAAATACTTCATGGGGTATAAACACAGCTGAAAAGCAAGGACCTCTGAATTAGGAAGATAATCAGGCTCCACAACCAACACCAACAATCCTTGCTTACACACTACATGACCTAACAAGATACCAAATGACGCAAAAAAAATCCACTTCTTCAAATCCAATGAGATATCGAATTGTCTAAATCTATCCAACATCAAGCACAATGTCTCAATATGGTCCTTTAACAAGTTGAATATTGTCTAGTCATCCAATTATACTTCTAATAACTTATGAGTAAACTCTTTCAAAGATGTTAAAACAACTATGGAGAATACTATTAGTGCATTCTTCAATCTCAAAGGCATCAATATATACTGATAGCTTCCCCATTCTTTTGCAACGCCTGTCTTATATCTATCTTCCTATGCAATCTTAATCTGATGATACCCAGGGAATTTATCAATGACTATATAAGCTTAGTGTCCTCCTACATTCTCCAACACTTCATCTGTAAACAGGGTAGGAAGTGGGTCATGTAAAAAATAATTATTCAATTTTCTCATATCTACATAGATTCTAATTCTGCCAGTCTTCTTGTCATGAACTACCATCAGACTAATCCTCTCTGACTCTGTGATAGGTTCAATAATTCATGCTTCTAGAATCCTGTCTATCTTTTCTTTCACTTTCTTCTTATATACTAGGTTCAATCTATATGGTCTTTGCTTCACCATCTTGGTATTTGGATTCAAAGTAACCTCCATATCTCCTAGCTCCCCAACAATTGATTTTATCTCTGAAAATGTACTTATAAAGAGGATATGGTATTTGCATAGTAAATCAATAATCTTTTCAATAGTTTCTTCATTCCAATAGTCTCTAATGTTCACAAACTTGGGATTTTCCTCTATACCAATATTCACTTTACGCATTCTTAATGGCTTTGTGTACGCAAAAAATTCAAGCTCAGGACCCTCTACTGTGCGCTCTCCTTCAGTTTCTGGTATTTGTAAATTTCTTGGGTCTTTGTTCTCCTGGTCTTCTTCAACAACGTTATAAAATTCCAAAACTTCATGAACTATGGTATAGGGACTAATGGTTAAGAACATGTGTTTCCTCTTAAGAGGTCACAAGTTCAAATCCAGAGGGGGTTAGGGTATGTATACCTCTGTAGACTTTACCAGTCAAATCGTTGGGCGAAGGGGGATCCCTTGTCCCACAAACAAGGGGGTCTCATACACCAATTTGGTGTGGCTTGGTCGTGACCTTAAAAAATAGATTATTGTATGTGCGCACTACATAAGGGTGCTAGTTCTATCGAGTCTTCAGATGTAAAAATCTTATCCTTAATAATCTACAAAGTTGTGTCTACCAGCGGGGCATCGTCTTCAAAACTGAAGGTTACCTTGAATTTGCACGTCAACTCTTCCCAATCTGTTTTTCCTCTGCTCAATTCCAGTTCTAAATAACAGTTCTTCGGAATCGTGTCCAGAGTATATACAGAAAAGTGTGTCCATTCTTTCTTACATACTAATCTCCATGTCGATGTGCACTTTGTAACATGCTCTGTAGGAAAACTAAACCCAATATACTACTATGCAGTATAATCTATTCCAAACCTAACCTGTAACAGTATTTTGCATTTTTTCCAATTGTCTATCATCTCCTTATGAGAAACCCACCATCTTGTCGGGTTCACTTTCATCGTGACATCTAAAGCTAGAAATCTCTATTGGTCTGGTATTTGCAGTTCAAATTCTTTCACAAAAGTATCTATATTTGTTAGTCCATCATACTTCGGAGGATCACATACCTCAATTCCAATCCAGTGCAATGAATGAGTGATCCGAGCTCATCTCCTTGTGGATACTTCATGCAATCTCTATTTCCAATGCTCTAGGGCTTCTTCTGAATCTAACACGCAAGAGCTAATACTTCGCCAATTTAGTGCACCATCAACCGTAGGATTAACATAATCATCCATCCACATAGTCATATTATAAAGGTTATCTAGTTCTTTTCCATTTTCTAATTCCACATATCTTCTACCTTCTGTTGCATCCAATGGCATTGTAACTTTCAAATATCCTACTTCAAAGACCATCTACCTCTTCTTCAGATCAATAATATTCTAGTTATCAAAATCCCAATCAAGTCCTAGCAACACTGAATAATATTTTCTACCATATAATATCTCAATCACTTCAAAATCTATTGTGTTGCACACTCCATCAACTTTCACATTCACTCCTTTCAACCTTTCAATCGAAACAATCTTATGTTGATTCACTAGCTTCAACAGAATAGGTGACTGGATCAATTTCAACTTACCCATCATTTTCCACATCCACTTTGGAATGACATTTACATCAGATCCCAAATCCAAAATGATATTATCCATATCATAGCCTCCTATATGTGCACTAAGTCAGAACTCCATGGTCATCCTCTTCTTGCAATGTACCTGGTTAACTTCTCGTTATGCGACAACTTCTTCCCTATCTTTTGTGCAATGATCAATCATCCTGTGCAACATGCTTAACGCAGTTTCATCCTTAATTAATTATAAACAACTCTTTAAGAATCTTTTCAAAGTACTTACCTTTTCAACTTGCCTTTGGGTATTTGTGTGATCATAGAGTGGAGGAATGTTATACACATGTGGCATCTGATACAAAGGTGGTGCAGTCAAAGTCGATGCTATATAGTATGCTTCTAACAATTTTTTTCTCACTTTCTTATATGTATCTTTCTCTTTTCTAGGGTCAAACAATGGAGGAGTTTCTTCTTGTTTCCTGACCCACTGGTGAGCTCCTTGATCCATCACATCAAATCCTCTTCTTGTTCCTCTGTACATAATTGTTGATATCCTCAATAAATCGTCACGCTCTTCTGTTGCTATTATCTCCACATTATGATTTCTCTTTTCCTACCACTTCGCAATTAGTTGTGGACAATATTATGTTTCATGGTCCAATTGTCTACAATAAGTACATGTCATGCAAGGATTGAAACAGTCTCATGTTAAATGCCCAAGCTAGTTACAGTTATAACAGATAACTGGTCCTCCTCCTCTATCGAATCCTCTTCTTCCTTGACCTTTGAATCCTCATCTTCTTCATTGATTATAACCTATTGGATTATTTTACTGTGGTACTCCTCCTTATGTTCCTTCTTCCCCTTGGACTCTATACACATATGCGATGCATTCTCTCATAAGATGAAGTTTGTGGCAATCCTTCTCATCATGTCCCACATACTTACATAAATTAAAATACAGGTTTCTAGCAGTGCTTTGATATTTATGCATCAACATACATGTTGTAGGGTGATGACCCATCATTTTACATATTTCACACGAGACCCCTCCTCCTATGTCTAATGGATTCAGGGATCCTATAGCCAAATATTGTTGAAAAGTTGGACACTTGTTCTTATCATGACCTTTTGTTCTACATTTAACGCACCATACTTCCTCACACTTTTCCTTTCCTTTCGCAAGCTCTTGCATGCAACTAGACAATCAATGCTACTAACTGCCACTGGGAATGAATTTGATCCATCACTATGATATTCTCTCCTACATGGGATGCTTCCAATTTCATAGTGATTTCTAGGGATTTTGACTGTGTCGTAATCTTCTGTTGCATCAAAGGGCATCGTATATGTGGAAAAAATACTACAATAAACCACTCCCCATGTCTCTTATCTCGAATTTCAACCGATCCATCAATATCTTAAATCTCATATCAAAATCCCATATTGATTCATTCACCAACTGCTTGATCTCTTTCAACTCTGAAATGCACTGCAACTCAGACTTTGGCTTCTAGAAGTACTTCAACAAGGCTTTCTTGATATTCATCAATGTCCTATCTTGTTCCATAGGTGCAATGGAACGATACTTCATGAACCACAATAGTGTGAATTCTCTAAATTTCATCGCCAACTGAACGATCTTTGCATCATCATCTTGGACACTCTTCACTGTCCAAATTTCTTCACAAATGAACAAGTGTTGTTCTAGATCTTCTGAATCTACTCCATGAAAGACATGCATTCTCAAGGTGGGATCTACTTCTGTCATCACGTACTACGCAATATTCCTCTTCGATAATACTACCTAAAGCTATGTGGTCGTACTACTTCTGCTACTCTGACAACCTTTACTGTTATATTTACTTCCTTTACTAACTAGAATTGACAAACTTCCAGACCTTACTTTAATACTCAGTGATGCACATGGGGTTGTGGGTTCAACGTAGAGTCTGATCTGAGTGGGATGTAACAGATATTCTTCTACTAGACTGAGATGATGGTGTTTTCCTTCTGTGTGCAATATTCCTTCGATCTGGAGTATTACACTAGTGTCTCTTTCCTCGATCTCATTGTGTTTACCTTCTTTATCAGCCATAATCCTCTTCCTACTATATCAAAACCTCTTTCCACTATGCAATACTCCAATCTCATCGTCTGTCACACATTCTCCTTCTCTCGACATCCTCATCCCATTCATTCCTCATTTTCTCTTTCCTTCATCCTTATCATACACTCATACCATCCTTTGGTCATCCCCTAGTTCCCTGATGCACATGAAGGCACTTAGTTACTAGGGAAATCATATTCCAAATTCATAACCCCCTTATCACACAACAACATCTTGATCCAAGTAGACAATGATTTCAAGTATCTTCTACATGGTCCTTTAAAGAACTCTCTTTCAACAACACTTTATGATTGAGTACAATCTATAGAAAACTCGGCAATATAACCTCCCAATTCACTATCTAGCCAAAAATCTATTGCATGCAAGATCTAATTACTTATGATATTCACTTCTTGGATCAACTTAGGGGTCTAGTTCCTCGAAACCACAGTGAAAAATGTTTTATTCTTCCCATCTAATTACCTTTGTATCCACTCATCCAAAACATTCAGGAAATCAACAAAGAAAATATCATGTAGATTTGTAAACACATAACTTTGTAACCATTTCTCTGAACTGATATGTGGGTTCTTATTCTGACTTCTGGTAAAATTGTGCTCTTTCTCCTCTAACCGTTGTCCAATCTCTTCCTTAGTCGACCTCCACGTTCCCATCGCTCGTAGATCCTGGTCCTAACAACGAAACCATTATTTGGCGCATAGTGGAAGACCTAGGGTTCAAGTATTCACCAACAAAACCCTCAGATATCGTCCCTTTCGACATCACCCACAAGAAGGTGAAGTCTCACCCTAGGTATCTATGGAGACTACAGGAACCAAGTTTCCACAGTCATGAAGGGATGTGAGGCATTCATTCTAACCATTCCACTTAACATTCATTCATTATTCCATGCATCATGTGCACAAATTCATCAGAATAAGTAACATAATCATATTAACCATTGATACATTAAGTGCGCACAATAAATAGAACAATAAAAAAACACATCACAACATACACAAAGATGTTGTATTTAACGTAGTTCACCCAATACAGGCTACATCCACAACGATAGGCTTCTCATATTATTATTCAGAATCACCCATCACAAAAGGTGTGCACTACGCTCATACATGATATCTCAGTTCTACCCAACATGTTGTTTTCGTTCACGCATACAGTGCACACTTAGCTCTCAACTCATACTCTTCTGAACTCATAAGTTCTATACTGACTCTAACCCTAAAACCCTTACATATTTATACTTTTACATTAGGGCTTAGCCCGTTACAAATGACCAAAAATGCCTAACTAACTTCCTTCTTTCGTGTGCGTTGCTCCTAAAAATGCGGTAACTACCTTTGCATGCACTTCGAGCAATCCAAAACTTGTCCCAAAATGCCTATCCCAACATCCCACAAATGCACATACTATGCCATAGGTTCACTAAGTGAAGACCCTATGCAATCAATCAATGTTATAGTTGTAGCAAATTACTTTATGCAAGCATAAATGTTGTATGAAATAAAACAACTAATATGGACTAAGAAAGATTGAATCATTGTAACATCAATTTGTGTATGCCTACAATCCTTTAAATAATAGAAACATAAACAAAAGGGTCAAGTTCAAGGTGGAATATTTTGTCCACATGTTGAGTGTTAGTAATCAACTAATTGTATGTGTACTATGTTGATTTTTCATGACTTCAAGACAACTTCAATTAACATTTAACTAAGTATTAATCCAATGTGTTTGTTAAGAACCTTGCTCAGTGGAAACTTCCACAATTCATTGACAACTTGCAAATTTCTATAACATGATTCATGTGATGGTTTCTACACACCAACATTTTCCACTATTCATGCGGCAAATTCACACATATAAATTCACAAATTTTCATATTTTTTTTATATTTAATTATTCAAAATTTGAGATGACAAATATCTAATGCATCCTCACTATACACTTGCAATATGTTACCTTTAATATAGGAGCTATATTCTTTAACCTCCACCCCCTTCATCCCAAATTATAAATTATATTCTTCAACCTCCAACCCCTTCACCCCAAATTAGAAGCTCTATTTTCCCTATCAATATAAGAATGAATGTTAACTATAGATTAATATAACAGAATTTTTTATACATTTGTCAAATTGTAAGAGGTATGTATGACTATTAACATAATAATGTTAACTATAAATTAATAGAACACCATTTTATATTATATACATTATCAAATAAATAAAAAATCAAAATCAACTCAAGCTAAGGATCATTCCCATTTCAAATTACAAGTCATAAACATAAATGTGAATCTAATTTCAGATTGTAACTCAAATAGTAACCCATAAAACATTTCAAATTACAAGTCATAAACATAAGGGTCAATTTAATTTCAGATTGTAACTCAAGTAAAAAAAATTCAAAATCAACTCAAGCTAATGATCATTCCCGTTTCAAATTACAAGTCATAAACATAAAGGTCAATCTAATTTCAGATTGTAACTCAAATAGTAACTTATAAAACATTTCAAATTACAAGTCATAAACATAAGGGTCAATCTAATTTCAGATTGTAACTTAAATAAAAAAAATTCAAAATCAAGCTAATGATCATTCCCATTTTAAATTACAAATCATAAACATAAAGATCAATCTAATTTAAGATTGTAACTCAAATAATAACTCATAAAACATTTCAAATTACAAGTCATAAACATAAGGGTCAATCTAATTTCAGATTGTAACTCAAATAAAAAAAATTCAAAATCAACTCAAGTTAACTAATAATCGTTCTCATTTCAAATTACAAATCATAAACATAAAGATTAATCTAATTTCAGATTGTAACTCAAATAATAACTCATAAAACATTTCAAATTACAAATCATAAACAATTTCAAATTGCAAGTCATAAACATAAGGTCAATCTAATTTCAGATTGTAACTAACTCATAAAAATATGCCCTTGTAAGTAACATATCTTTCAACTCAAACGATAACTCAAATATATGCAGTTGTCAGCAACATATCTTTCAGATTTGAAGGTTTGTGAAACACAAATGTATAAGCATGACCACTCATATTTCAAAGAGTAATCAACATATCTTTCATATTTGAAGGTTTGAGGAACTCAAATGACCATTCATATACAAAAGAATACTTAACATAAGGAACTCAGATGTGGAAGTATAAGTAATAATAATATGCAAAAGAATAGTCAACATAATTGGGTGGAATACGTCCCTAAAACCTTTGAAGTTGGTTATGTGTGACATTATACTTTTTGAACTTAATATCCAGGACATAAATCGGATTATTTATAAAATAAAAAGTGAACTCCACCTAATTCTTGTCTCTTCACCATTATATAATATAAGCTTTGAAATAAAAAACTAATAATTTAGAAGTGTGATCTTTCATACGCAAAAGCCGGAATATATCATTAAAAACTTTAAAGTTGGTTTAAGTGTGATTAGTACTGGATAATTATGATGCCACACTACATGCACTGGCACCACAAAACACTTGAACGCCCTACTCCCAAAACTGGAACATAGAGCCGTTATATGCCGCTGCAACTCTGGTCAGTTTGCCGCTTGTTCTATCATTCAAGCTTTTATTTATATTTAGACCTCCATATACATACTACATACATCGACTTCCAGAACTCGCAATCACTCTTAAACGATGCTCCATCCTTCGTCCTCCTTTGGGCCTCTCAGAAACATTTCATCTTTCTGCGCGTCGATTACTTTTTCCAGTGCCTGTTGCTTCTCATTCATCGAGATCGCCATAACCTCGTCTTTGATCAAACTTGCTACAGAGTGTTGCCCTGCAAATCCATTCATTCATTCCAATAAGTATCAACTAAAAAAAAATAATATATGATTCATTCCTCATCTCTTATAATAAGGTCTTCTATATATCAGTTGGAACCAAACATGGATTTCGTTAGATTTCAAGGAGAAAATTACCTGTGAGGTAGTAGAACTCGTTATCTTCATTATTGATGTGGAACGTCAGAATTACCAAGGGTTGGTCCGAATAAGGGTTGATTTCAGCGTTTGGAAGGCCTGCTGGAACGACCCACAAGTCTCCCGCAGTTAACTCAGCCTCCACTCTTTTGTATGACTCCACTTCTCTTTTGCTTTCGCTACGTCCCGGGGTTACAATCTCCACTCTTCCCCTGCCTTTTAATATCATTGACACTGCAGTCGTACGGCTGCTCCAATGGAGAGCTAGCATGCTTTCCTGCATTATATTCAACATTTCCAATTTCATGGACAGATATAAAGGAAAAACATTTACCAAAGCATTCTTGGTGGATTCAAACTCACTTCTTTGATTGTTGTAAGTCCCATTGCCATGTCTAGTCTTTCCAAGGGACGGAATGACTCGCCATCGGCTTTAATGTAGTCGCCATGGTCATTAGAAAAGACGAGTTCCTTTTTCTGCAGATTGAATGGCTTCTCCTCCTCCTCAGATCCTTCATGCTTCTTCCATGACCATGGCCAGGGAAGGAATTCATCGTTCGTCAGTTCTTTGTTTAGAGAAACTATGGAGCCTCTCACCTGCTTGCTCAGCACTTTTTTCAACCTCTCGGATGCCGATCTGATCAAAATCAAGAACACTAATTACCAATTGTCTGCTAATCTCTATTAACACACACCTATCTTCATCTTAATCTCTGAACACCAAACCTGTTGTGCAGCTGAAGCATAAACAAGTACAGAGAAAATATGAACTCAAACACAGAATAGCAATCACTACCTTAGGAGACAAAGGTTTACATGGTAAAACCCTCAGAATTGAGAAACATCCACGGAAATTACAACCAGTAGTCTAGAGAGCTTGAAGCCCTTGCTCATTGAATGCCTCACATTTATACAATTATCTTCTCTTCACAGTTACATTGAACTGACTGAATTAATTACATCCTTAACTTGGATTGATTAGCCTCAACCTAAACCTAAATAATTGGATTGATTAGCCTCAACCTAAACCTAAATAATAGGGATCCCAATATCCAACGGAATTGGAAATTGGTTGTCACATTTTCAACAAAACCCATATTAATCCTTAGAGAACAGAAACCCATATTAATCCTGAATCTGTCATGTAACAGATTCATGAGCCTGTCCATCTCAATGTTTTTTCGGATATGTGAGAGCTACGGAGTATCACAAATGACATACCACAGACAGTCCATGTACAAAAAACTAAACAAGGATCTGAATTTACTTAGCATAAATCTCAATGCCTGATACCACTTACACCAAATCCTGCTGCAAGTGTTTCTCGTCTGAAACCAGAAAACACAGTAGGTGGATCTTGCCCACCTCCAACATAATACGACTGCCACACCACAAAGATAAAACAATTAACCCTAATTCATCCGATCAAACCAATACTAAAAACCAATCATAATAATGATTATCGCAATGAGTTTATCTGATTAAGCGAATACACCAACCTCATGATGTCGATCAGGACTACCGGGATTTTCATTGTGCATGAGGTTGATAAGGTGGAGACTCTGGTTTTTGTCAGTGTTAATCACGTAGAATGGCGCGCCCTTGGCAACGTAATAAACCTGCCCAGCTTCTATATCTTGTTCGATCGATTTCTGGTTGTGCACCCACCCAATTCTTCCTTTACCTGTATAACAAATGGAATGAATTATGCTATAACTGTAGAATTAATATAAAACGTCATTAAAATACTGATAACGATCAACAGCTTCTTGTCATTTATTTTTTACTATTACAGACCTTCATACGCGTACATGTACCAACTTGCAGTGATATAACGAGGAAGCATGAGAGAGTTGGGGTCCATTTCGAAGTAATTGACTTCGAAGTTGTGTAGTTGAGGTGCACTTCTTGCATTCTCCCTGAAGGAGGGAGCAACTCTTATATGGCCTGCTTCTGCATCTATTATTTTCCAATTCTCCCTTTTGAATGAACTGATTTCTCCCTCCTTTCCCTCTTCGGAATATGATCTCTCATGTCTAATTGCATTGCATTGGATCACAGACACCACCGGACTGAGAAAAACAACTAAACAGAGAAAAGAGAACTTACGGAACTCCATGATCATCTGCACACGTAGAATTAGAAAGAAAGACAGAATGTAATCGAATCAGAGAAATTATTCGAATTAAACGCGCGCTTTGCAGTAGGAAACGAGAAGGCCTTTAGTGTTCATATATAAGGGCTTGAAGAAATACGTACTTCCACGACTCTCCGTTGCAAATTGCAAGGATACGTTGAGCATAAATCTAATGATGGACGGATATTTAGCGGTGGACGCAATAATTTCTAATGATTGATGCAATAAAATATAATAATTTCTAATGATTGATGCAATAAAATCTAATGACTGATGCAATAATACTTTCTCATTTATACAATATTACAATAATACTTTCTCCCCGACGAGCAAGCCATGACAAAAGCTACAATGTGACCTTTCAGGATCTGCAGTCAAGAAAGATGAAATTACAGGAGTCGCGTGGATACTTAAAAACAAACAAACAAACAAAAAAATTCAAAGCTGAAAGATCTGAATACAATTTTACAAGCAAGGAATATAGTGGCGATTGGGTTATGAGAGCTGAGCTGGCACACTTTACCAGTCTGTCTGACTGCTTTGAAGTTGTTTACTGGATTTGAAGTTGCTTACTGGATTGTTAGTGATTATTATGAAGTGATAAAATTTGAAGGGGTTATTTTATCACTTCATAATAATTTATTAAAGTTATGAAGTGATTATTTTTATGAAGTGATTTGAAGTGAAGGGTTGAAGGTTATATATTTGTTTAACCCTTTCACCTATTGAAAAGTTGAGAAAAAAGTTGTAATTCAAAACTAAATAATTACACTCTTCAAAAAATTATTCCAAATAAAATATTACCATTCTAATTATTTAAAATGTTAAAATTAAATGAACATCAAGATAGATAAATTGAAATTTCAATAGAAAACAATAGTAATCATGCTTTGTAATTTTAAATGTAACATTTTTATTGGTTATATATGCATTGAAAATAATAATAATTCATAACCATTAACTTATACATTTTTTGGAGGAATTTTGAAAGTTAAAAGTGAAAATACAAAACTTTAGGCACAATCACAAAATCAAACATTTTCGTGAACACCTATATAAAAGATCATATAATCTACGTATCCATATGAAAAGAAAAAATTGTATTAAATCTTGAGGCCTTTGTTGAAGGGTGATAATTCTATCAAAATACTATAAAAGCAATGAAGAGACTCTACTTGAGTTATAGGCTTTTAGGAACATGACAATCTAGCATCAATGGATCCATTGCTTTTTATTTAGGTTAAGATGTTTATAATTTGGAGCTTCCTAAGATCTATAGAAAAAAGAAACTAAAGGAAATTACTCATCAAGACCACCATGTTATTTTTATTAGGGATATTGATTGTTCACTTTATCTTTCAAACCATGCAAAAATGCATGAAATAGTGGGATGTTAAAGCATAATCCCTAATGCATAAGTTTGATGATAATAAATATTGTGTTACCTTCTCCCTAACTTTCATAAGATTCCCACTAGCTTCAACAATGTTGTTCCAAGCATTATTGCTACAAAGCATACATCTCCTTGATTGTGGACTTGGGATGAAGCGGGGGGAAAGAGAGCTATGGGAAATTCTCAAAATATTTGCAAAGTATTGTCACATTGATGTCATTGTTGCTAGAAACAAGAATAAGAAAGTGTTAGCTAATTACTTCTCTACCTTGTTGTTGATAACATTCATTAGTGCTAGCTAATTCATTGATATTATTAAAGGCTTCATCGACTGAGGTCTCAAGAAGATTTGAATTCTACCCTCCTCCTTCTTTAAACTTTTCAGACTTAGAGAAACAAGAAGAATATCTCACCCGAGACACATGTGTAGTAAATATATCATTAGGGTCGAAACCCTCAAAGCATTATGCTTCATTCAGGTCGAGTTGGTCAAATTATTTTGCAAATTCATCCAAGTGAGAAATATGATTTACAACAATTTCTCCAACTCTCCAAGGTAATGGGATGAACTACTTTTTTCTTTTCTCAATAAAGAAATGGACCTAGTACTTGTATTGTCTGCATACTTATATAACAAAGTGTCTGTTTAATCCATAGAAAGAGACATGTTGAAGTACATGGAGACCTATTTTGAGAAAGGAAGTCTATTATGGGTGCATACCTAATTTTGGAGAAAAAATTCTATTTTTTGAAAGACCTATTTTTGGAAAAGGAAGAAGACCCTAATTTTAGATGATGCATAATAGGTAGCAAGAAAGTAGCATGCATAAGGAAAAGTAACATGGTGTGCAGGAAGACAAGCCTAACCAATACAGGGTTAGGGTTTTTGACAAAAAATGTAACAACTATAAGCCATAGATTACTATAAATAAGGACCCTGAAGTAGGTCCTAGGTGAAGGATCTGTGAGAGATAGGGAGATATATCACAGAGATTCGGTTAAGATAATAACTTATAGAAGTTGATCATTATGAATTTTGCTTAAGTTGTTGATTGTAATAAGTGTTTTAGAAGAGTTGAGTAAGGTAGTTCTTGGGGGTTAGGTCCTGGAGATGAGGAGCTGGTGTGATCTAGTCTGACCCCTCCCACAGGAGAGGGTTCTTACCCTCAATCTTGAGTGTATAATGCAGAAGATGTAATGTGCACAGTGTAATATTTTGCATCAAAAGAAATAAAAGAGAGAAAGCGAGATCTTGTGGATGTATCCCAGGAGGAGGTGAACCACAGTAAAACCTTGTGTTATACATGATTGTTAATGAATGTTACGTTATGTTGATCATTAACTTATGAATGAATTGTTAAAATATCTATATCAGCATGTGTGCATAGGTTTAAAGATGAATAAAGCATAGAAGTAATTAAATAATTAACAAAGTGTACATAGGAAGAAAGAACACAATCTGAATTCCCTCCCATTTCCTGTGCAAACACTTAGTATTGTAGTCCTTATACAAAAAGATATCTCAGGTTAGGACTACGATGTGTATCGTAGGCGGCCCGTTTCCCTTACAGTTTTAATAGGAGGGTTGAGTTTTAGGATTTTTGTTGGAAACACATTATCATCTGAACACAAGGTCCAACCCAAAAGAGAAGTAAAAAGAAGAAGAAGAACAACAAATGCCATTTATAACATGCAGTTTGGAACTGCATAGGATTGAGTGAGTGGGATCCATGAAGAATTGCATAGAAAATGAAAGTATAGAAGAGAGATATTCATGCCATTGAATCCAATGAAGATTAAGAATTGAAAGATGGTTGGTAAAAAGACTTGAGTTTAAGTAGAAGGACAAAAAAACCCTAATAATTTAACCACTGCGCAAATATCTAGACAAATATGTGTTTAACAACTTACATGAAGTATTTACTGTGATTTCCCACATTTGTTGTAGAATTGGTTATTGAGGTTAAATGAAAACCACCACACTACAAATTGAATCAAATAGTTGGAGTGGAATCATATGGAGATCAGCGTTATTTACATGAAGTATAACAAATTTACACACAATAGATTTTAGTTTGAACATTATTGTTGTAGGGTTTATCATCAAATTTGCATTAGATCTGAGTGAGAGTCTTACTTGAGGAGGATTTTCTAAAAGGACCCAAAGGTAGGTACATCTTATCGATGTATACTTCAATCAAAATTTTGTTGTATGACTTAGCATTATTGATTACCATGAATCAGGATATAGCTAAGCTTCCTACTAGTGCATGGGGAAGGGAGACAAAGTTTGAGATATAGAGAGGATATGGATAAGGAAAGTAGAAGGAGCTATGGACCCAATCATGAAGGAAAACTAGATAAAGAATGTTGAAAAACTTTTGGAAAGAGGCATAATGGAATACCACACTTCAATATAAAATGAATATGAGAGAGCCATAGATGGGTAGAGAGAGTTAACTAGCTTGATGAAGAAGAGAATTACTAGAGGATATTGAGTTGTAAGATCAAATTGAAATCACATGCTGCCTTATGAAAGGCTTGGGAGGTTCAGAATTAGAGACAGGAAAAGCTGAACTCCTAATCCATATCTGCATCGATTGTGAACCTACAACTATTACTTGAGAGAACACGGCATTGAGAAAAGCTAATTTTAGGGAAAGAAAAGCAACTGATTGGGGATCCAATGAAGGAAAATAAAATGGGGAACAGGATTCGAGAGTAACTTGAGTCAATTGTCTACACGCAAAGCTGATGGTTAACCACGGTTCAAAGAATGGAAGGACGTTACGATCCGGATTACCGAGGTGAGGGGTACATTGAGGGACCACGAAAAACACTTGACCATCTATGATAAGATTTGGGAAGAAAAGTAGATCGCAGATGAGGATACAAAGCTCACACTTGATTAGCTATCACACTAAGAAACCACATGTTGGGCTGGTACATGATCCTAGATGTAAAGCCGATTCCCGCGGGGAATCTCAAAAGATTATCATGAGACATGAAAAACTATTGGTAAAACTGAATTTGGAATCTTAGCTCCCGAGAGACCAGTACATGAATGAGAATTATTGGAAATGGTGAGAGAAACAGTTGAGTGTTTGGGATGTGATCAAAGGTTCAAGCCGATGAAAGGAAAGTTGAAATATGAAGTGGGCTTGTCTGGCAGGCACTTATTTATGGGGCACAGGAGTTTTCCCTTGAAATACCTTTAAGAAATTCAAACTCGGTGAGGAAGGGATCTCGGGGGCATCCACACTTGGAGAATATGTATAAACCAAAAATCCATGACAGAGAGGAGGTGAGGAAGTTTGAAGATATAACATTTCAACTTATATAATAGGGGCAAAGAGAAAGAAAATTTATTTGGGTGTACACTATCTGGAATGAGGACGGCATACAAATGTCAACTTGTGTGATTGAAGAAACAATGGTATGGTAACAAAGGTACCAAGCCTTTGAAGTCGGGAGGACCATGGTGCGTATTTATCAAAACACATGACATGATCACGTATTTCAATTGTTTTGTAATCGATTAGGTCATGATAATGAAGTTGAAACCGATGGAGTTGATGAGAGAAATAAATTTATATACTTATAGGGTGCAAGAAGAAATGATGACATGAGAAGATGCACCTCAGTTCAGCCGAAATTCCACCACCATACAACAATGAACTTGATTTTAACCAGTACACAGTTGTAGTACAATAATACAAAAACATAGTATAATGAGGTACCCTAGTACAACGCATCACGAGGTGGGGGTGTATGTCTGAGGAGGTGGAGGAAAAGGTGAGGGAGAGTTTGGACAAAGGAGAAAGGAGGCGATGAGTGCCACAAGCACTTAACAACCCGAGGGACATTATGCAAAGAGTGTCCACTTCCACCAATGTGTATGTATATTCGCCCGACAGACCATGAGAAACACAAAAAGATTGCCCAACCTCTTGGGAAGATCCGAGAAAAAGGAACGAGAACAACAAGTGTCAATGGATTTCACAGGGAAGCCGGGGTGATGGAAGAAACATTAATATAGTCATATGAGGCCAAGACAGGCTTGAGGGAAGAAACATTAATATAGTCACTCGAGGAGGAGCCAAGACAAGAACTGATTCAACAAAACAAGATTTAGTTCAGCACCAATGGGTTAAGAAGAATACTGAGCCACAAAAGTAGTTTGACGCGCGGAAAGAAAAGGAAACATTTAAGAAGGCCAGACAGGAGTTTCTCAAGTAGAATGTCGCATCTACATCCATCACGCAGCAAACTCAGAACCCACCAATGTATGAGATGCCATCCTCAATGGTCCATACCAATGAAGGACAACCTTCAGAGCAAGTAAGTTCCATAATTAATTTTCTACAATTATGTGTTAAGTTATTGAATGATCCATCATCTATTAAAATCTTACAAAATCTGCTAGAAAGATGCAACACAGAGGTAGAAGAGAAGTTAGAGGAAAAAACAGTCAATCATCTCCATACCATAAGAAGGACAAGTAGATAATTCATACTAAATGTTAATATTGGGTATTTAAACATGGGAGATATTATACTAGACTTAGGCTCTGAAGTAAATGTCTTACCTAAGAAGAAATGGCAGTGTATGGGAGAACCCACACTAGGCTATTCACTTGTGCAGTTCAAACTAGCAAATCAACACAGAGTGTTACCAATTGGAAGGCTTAAAAGTGTGACAGTAGATTTGGATGGAGTGCACACTATGTCATATTTTGAAGTAATAGAGATAGTAGATGGAACAACACCTTACCCATCATTTCTTGGATTGGATTGAGAATTTGATAACCAGGATATAATCAACCTGAAGATAAGAAAAATGACTTTTGAATCAGGCGAATATAGAGTCATTTCACCATTGGATCCTTCAGAAGGAGAAAGGTTTGTAGAGGCCACTTGCTTGGATTTGGAAGAAATAAAACAGTTGTACAGAAAAACCACGCGATAAGAGGATTATGTTAACCCAAATGTAGATGGGGTACTCAGCTGGAGAAGAATTACATCATGTGCTTTCGACTCAGACATAGGTTTGGAGAATTTTCAACAACGATTACATGAAGTTTCCACAAGGAGGGGGCAAGAATAGATTGCCCAATAAGATGGGTTGGTACAAAGATAAGAGAACCTCAAAGTTTTCATGGGATAAATTCTTAGATGAAGAGGAATTGTTAGAAAATCAGAGGCTCTTAGCCCTAGATATTTCACTCAAGGAAACACCTGCAAGATGGTGGGGTGCACACAAAGAAACAATCTAGGATTTGTATCAGTGTAAATGACTATTGTGCATTAGATTTGGTCAGAACAGGGGAGCAATAAAATGCAGAGGTGTGATGGGAAAGGAATACCCGTGGAACACTTGGAGAAGTGCAGGACACAATGGAGGATGACACCACTAGAGGAATGACATCATCACTTTATCCATACATTGGAAGGGATCCTAGTGAACTAGTACATAGACTAGGAGATGCACAACGACACTACAGAATGGACATGATTACAGTAGAATTTTGTAGTAACCTTCTCATTTGAACATGAGAACCCCAACATTGATTCAATGCTGAAGTTGATACAGGGAGTGATATTTTTTTATGAACCATAGGTTGAAATAATGACAGAATATCAACAATAGAACAAACAGACAGTTAAAGACTTACTGTCATGCTATCATGTCAAAGAGGAAACACCAGACGAAGATGACCTGCGCAACATTCAAACTACAGAGATTGAGTGAGAGAGAGAGGTGTAAATTCCATCTCTGGATTCAAAAGTATTTTCTGCACCAATCAAAGTTAAGAAAGTCAACATTGGGACAAATGAAAATCCTAAAATTGAAAGTATTGGAGACTATTGGGATGAGAAAACATTAGAAAGAATATCAAAGTTACTACGCAAATGCAATGACTTCTTTCCAACAACCTTTACGTATATAAAAGGCATAGCAGGAGAGGTAGGTTAGATGAACATACCCCTCAAACCTGAGGCTAGACCTGTCAGAAAGAGACCTTACAGACTGAATCCAATGTATAAGCAGAAAGTGAAAGCAGAAATTGACCAAATGTTGGAAGATGGCATTATAGAACCATTGGAGGAATCTGAATGGATCAATCCCATGGTATTCCAAGAAAAGAAGCAAGGGGGGATAAGGATTTGTGTATATCTAAGGAAACTCAATGATTCTTTTTTACATGACCCTTTTCCCTACCCATTTTACAGATTAAGTCTTAGAAAATGTGGGAGGCCAGGAAGCATATTCATTCACAGATGGATTATCAAGATACCATCAGATCAAAATAGCTACAGAGGACAAGTATAAGACCACTTTTTCTACAGAATTTGGATCCTACCAATATACAATCATGCCCTTTGGACTAAAGAATGCACCAACCATTTTTTCAAGAGTGGCCATAGCTGCTTTTAAGGAATTCATACATCAGTTTCTAGAAGTATATCTGGATGACTGGACTATATATAGTGTTTTGAAGGACCATGTAGAAGTGTTAAAACTAATGTTGGAAAGATGCAAGAAAATTCAGATATCGTTAAACAACAAAAAATGGATTTTTGGCACACCTTTTGGGATATTGCTTGGAAATATAGTGTGTAAAGAAGGTTTACTAGTTGAACCTGCTAAGATTGCAGTCATTGTAAATTTACCACCACCAAAGTCAGTGCGCCAGTTAAGAGAAACACTAGGATATACATGCTATTATAGTAAATTTATAAAGGGGTATGTGCAGACTACTGCACCAATGGAAAAATTATTAAAGAAGGACACCAGATTTCAGTGGAATGAGGATTGTCAGCAAGGATTGGACACTCTAAAGGAAAATATGGTCACAACACCTATATTATTATTTCCATATTGGGAAAAGACATGTCACGTGCACGTAGATGTATCAGCCATAGCACTTTGAGCAATTATGGCGCAGCGAGGAGAAGGGGACTTAGACCCTCCTATAGCCTTTGTAAGCAGAAAGTTGTAAGAATCAGAGAAAAATTACAACACCACAAAAAGAGAAGGCCTAGCCATGGTATGTGAACTTTAGAAATTCAGGCATTATTTACGGCGTAAACACTTTAAAATATTCACAGACCATTCTACCCTCAAATATCTAATCAACAAGCCAGTGTTGGGGGCGAGAATCTATAGATGGCTATTATTATTCCAAGAATTCGATTTCGAGGTGATAGTCAAACCAGGAAATTTGAATGAAGTACCCGATCACCTGTCAAGGGTAACCAATGGAGAAGAACCTACTAACTTGGAAGACAACTTCCCTGATGCACAGTTATTTTCATTACAGGTAGTTGATGAATACTTCATTGATATTATTGAATACTTAAGTACAGGGGTCACACCACAAGACTTTAACATTGCACAAAAGAAAAACCCGATATTCAGAGTTGCAGACTATCAACTCATTGCAGGTCATTTATACAAGATGGGCGCAAATAACATTTTGAGAAGGTGTGTATTGGAACATGAAGGGCCTAGAATTTTGGAAGAAGCTCATGAAAGTATAGCTGGAATACACTATGTAGGAAAATATATCGCGCAGAAGGTATTATGTGTAGGATTATGGTGGCCAACAGTCCATAAGGATGCCAAGAAATATTTCCAGTGATGTTTGTCAGAGGGTTGGAAAACCCAATAGAAGGGATGAGATGTCCCTAAGACCACAAATGACTCTGTAGGTAGTTGAAAAATGGGAAATAGACTTTGTTGGACCTATTAATCCACTAGTAAAAAGGTAAAGATCTAGATATATCATTATTGCGACGGAATACTTAACAATATGGGTAGAAGCAGCATTAGTCAAAGATTGTAGCACAAATACAACAACACACTTCTTATTTGAGAAAGTGAAAACTAGGTTTGGATGTCCCAGGACTTTGATGAGTTACCAAGGAACTAATTTTATTAATAATACCATCAAGGCTATGACTGAGGAGTTTTAAGTCTATCACCAAAAGAGTACACCGTATCATCCTCAGGCAAATGGAATAGTAGAAGCTTTTAATAATATTTTGAAAAATGCATTGACTAAGATCTGCAATGTGAAAAGGGATGATTGGGACTTGAAAATACCAGCAGTATTATGGTCATACAGGAACAAATGAAAACATTTGATAGGACAGACACCATTTAGACTGGGGTATGGACAGGAAGTAGTGGTACCATTAGAATTTCTGGTACCTAGTCTGCGTGTAGCATCAATTACCAACATGACAGAAAGAGGTGCAATACAGGAGAGGCTAAGCCAACTAATGGAAATGGAAGAGGAAAGGATCCTGGCAGGATTTAACCAAGAAGTACAGAAAGAAAGGGACAAATCTTAGCATGCAAACATATTAAAAAGAAGATCTTTAAGGAAGGAAACCTAGTTCTTCTCTATGACAACAATTTTTTGCAACACCCTGGTAAGTTTAGAATACATTGGTTAGGGCCATATGAAGTGAAGAATGCCACAGATATGGGATCTATGCAGCTAAAGGACTTGGGAGGAACAGAACTGAAAGACATGATCAATAGTAGTCGACTGAAACTATACAGGAACAATCAACCTACTAACTCCTAAAATTACAGCACAATAAGAAAGTCATGTATATATTGTACTATAGTATATATTAGGAAAGAAAACTGATAAAAATACATAAAAAGGGGAAAGATAAGAAAAAAAATAGAAAAAGAAGAAAAACACAAAAAAAGGAAGAATTTGACTGAACAACTGGAAAGTGAGAAAAAAGTCGCACACATCAATTATTGCGACAACATTAAAAGACAGCACGCAGGAAAAATTGCACTCGGTGCAAGTGCACACAAAAAGTGAAAAACAGTTATGACCGGGTCCATAAAGTGCGGAAAACATGTGTTAGTTCAACACTTAGTGATTTTTGAACACATAGAAAGATACAAAGTGAGCTCCCTAGCTAAAACTATCTGAAGAAGCAAGCGAGTCTGCGAATTAGATAGAAGATGACACCACCAAATTTCAGCGCTCTAGATCAGTATGTATGGGTTACTCAAATGGGAAAAAGGCACAAGGAAAGGATGAGAGAGACTAAGAACGTGGTTGAGCTTGAATATGTCACTAGGTCAGACACAGATTCAATCAGCCCGACATGGGTTGAAGAGGAAACATCGATAGCACCGCAAGGGGAAGTAGGGAAGAGTTACAGGACCCGAAATGGTATCCTGAAATTCCCACTAAACATGATGAAACAATGGGTCAGCAACAGGGTCACGATGGAGAAGAGGTTTTGGTCGAGGACATCACCAACTGGCCAAACTCTGAGAGGGAAGAAGAGAATGCAGAAACAACAAAGGCAGACCCATCTGCTGTCAGGCAGAAAAGAAATGCGTAGGACACCACAGACATCACACATCCATATCTCCCAAATGCATTGGTCACTATGGACGATATGCTCAGAAAAGTACCAAAACTTAGGTACTTGGACCACAACGTGCGTGATGCAACCAAATTCCCAGATTTGGCCGAAGAAGCATATTTGGTAAACATAGGGGAAATTGGACCCCTAGTAAACCTATAATAGAGCCCATGCAGTGGATAATGGGGTTGTACGACTCAGGAATAATGAACCTCTTGGATATACCGCACTTTGGGCGCGGTAAAAATGTCAAGCTATGTGTCAAACAAATATTAGCCCAGATACATGGCGGCATCCTTTGGATGGATAGGTCGGTACAGCTCGATGTGGCGTTGATTGCCAATATTACAAGCTTACCTACTGTCAGTTCACATCCATAGGAGTACTTGGATAACAAGGCACGTGAGAAGGAAATCGTCGATCTGGTAAAAGCGCAATTTGGCACCAGTAGGGGAAACAAGGGTATTGTGCTCAAATACATTAATGACAATGCGAAAAGGTTCACAAAAAATCTTATGGCTTGCACGTTGTTGAGGAAATGCAGGAAATAAGAAGCTCTGGTAGGAGTCATTGCAGTAGTCGCATAGTGCGCGAAAGGAGTGATGTTCAGTTGGGTATCGTACCTCCTGAACCAATTTTGGTGGATTGTAGAAATGCACAGGACAATGGAACTGAGTTCCATTACTCTTGGCTCATCATTCTTATAGCTTTGGAAGGATGAAAAGAGCCAAACTTTTAAGCCTTCTTGGATAAGAAAGGAAAGTGTTATGCGACTAGATATGAGTCCCTCTGGTAGGTCAAGGACAATAAAAAACAA
>SNQJ01S0043536.1:91593-104190 GCA_010110895.2 Picea sitchensis | reverse complement strand
CCTTCCAAACCCTCAAGCTTGTGCGCCTTCCTTTCCTCAAGAAATCCCTCTCCTCAAGAAATGCGCCCAAGTGCTCCTCCTCTCCTCTTCTCTCAAGTGAAGAATGAGTCTCATAAATGCACTATACCCTCCTTTAGCCTCCTTTGGCCAAAACCCTAAAAGATCAATGGCCTAGATCCAATCTAGCCAAGTCTAATTAATGGGTGAGATTCAATCCCTAAATCTCACTTAGGAAACCCACTTTCCTTAGTTTGCTTTATGTCTATTAATTCGTCCACTTTGTGAATTAATTGTCACTTTAATGACTTAAGTGACATATTTCACTTTTGACTTAAATCTCCTAAGTCAAAGTGAAATTAGAATCATAAAGTAAAGTACAAAGGTAATAGTTTCCCCCCTTGTGTTTAGAGACTCATAAACACATGGGGACCACTTTCCAAGGTACCCAAATCTCAACATTCATTTCATATGTTTGAGGACCAAAACCCAGAAACCCCCCCCAAAAAGAGCCCTCAATAGAACTGGAGCTTTGGAAGAACCTCAGAAGGGGAAAAGACATTGATGGATCTGAAGTGGTGGTTGAGTCCAAAGTCTCAATGTTTGCAAAAGGGCTTCTAGTGATGTTATAGGCTACATGCTAGAACCTTCTAGATGAATCTTTGTAGAAGGCTATTTCAATTGATCAAGGTCCTTCACCTTTTGTAGAAGTGTAAGCGAAAGATCATGAGATGCAAGATCCAAGTACTCCAAAGGAAGCTTGTCAATTTTCAAGCCCGACATTTAAATTTCAAGGCAAGGTTTTGATTAGCACTACAATTAGGATAGCTACAAGGAAAAATAAAGGCAATCAATGGCGTCACTTGGGTTGTCAAGCCCAGAAGTTGTTAACTAGATTGAATCTCAAGCCTTTAGGCAAATTTGAACTCAAGAAGGAAATGGACTGAAAACGAAAGTTCACACTGGCTGACATTTTAAATATCAAGCAATGCATTTTTACTTCATCAATGTTCTGGCCTATTGACTTCAGTAACTCCTATTATTGCCATCTCGTTATAGATTATAAATCAAGAATTTTCTTACAGAAAGCAAGCCCTAAAAGATGAATATATTCACATGAAACAAATGAACAAAGTTTTAATGCATTGAAGGAAACAGGGATATTCCTTCCAGACCTTACTGCCCCATATTTTAACAAATCATTTACAGTGCCAGTAGATACTTGCATGATTCACATCCTGGTGTCAATTGTGGATTTACTCTTGCTGTCCCGACTCTTAGGAAACTGTTTCATATTTGTGTTTAGCACCCATTAAAAGTGTTTCTCACTTCTAAATTTTACTCGGCCTTACTTCTGGCCAAATAGGGCACCCGATTAAAATGTTTATTACATACTTTTAACACTCATCCTTAATCACCATTTTATTTTCTCTTAAACCAAGCATCTCAGTAAACTCTAATTATCACAATAGAGAGATGTGGCTTAAGTTTGTTGAAGGTTCATGTTACCAAGAACCTTCCTTAGTCACATCGATGCACATGTTCTGTGGAGGACAATGAAATGCAACTTGCCAAATCCAAACTTGTGTAAATTCAAAGTGATCACCCCACATGCATTCCAAGTCTGTATTGTAGTGCTAGAAGTATTTTCAGTCACTTTCTAGTGAACATCTCTAAGATTCACTGTAAATAAAGATACAATCCCATCTACATAACGTAATTTTAGCCCGGCAGTCCTAAGGTAAATTAGACCTTTTACTAGGTACCAAGACAAAGTTGTATCCCGCTGGCTTACTACTAGCCCACCATAATTATGTTAGAAATAATGGATATTGCTTTCATTTAACCATAGACAATATAGCAATGTGTCCTCACCCAACCATAGGCTGAAATACTGAGCACCTTAACCTTGACAGAATGATTAGGAAGAAAACCAATAGCCAACCAAGGCTATGCACCAAACAAAGATAACCAAGATTGATCAGAAAGTCCAACTATAACCAATAGAAAGTCCGAGGCCTAAACTGAGAATACAGATTGCAGTAGCTGCAACTGCAGCTACTCCCCAGACTTTATTACTTACCCGGTTTCTGTAGTCAGCACTTCTTCATTGCTGAAATTTCGAGCTGTGTGCACAAAATGAGGTCTGGCTACTTGTATTTATATTTTTTTTTTTTCATTATTACTTTATTTTTCTGGGTTGACTTCTCATTCTATAGGCTAAATGCTTAATATTAAATATTTCCTTTAACAGACTTGTCTTTAGGGTTATGTCCAATATTTGAGGGTTTCTTCTTGCTTCCGGAATATTCTATTCTTGTCAAAGTTACTGCGATGGAGGTAAATACCTCTCGTATCTACCATAATATCAACAAATTACACTCCTAAACAATAATGATGTTTACCCAAATATGTCATTTCAAAGGAGACTCTTAGCTCATTATTTAGTTCAATTAAATTTGTGTTGTAACTTATAATTATTAGATCTAGTCTCATAAACATTTGGATACTCTCGAATATAAATAGGATCTTGATCCTTTTTAGGTATGTCTTGGATCCTTCATCGATCCATATCTAGAAGGGATCCATCTTGGACATATTTGGGATCTGTATGGAATCTATTTTAGCTATGGCTGGGATGAATTCCTACAGATACGTGTGGGACGAACTACTCTCCGGAAAAATGAAGCATTGAAGCATTGAAATATGCACTGAAATTTCAACAACTGAACAATTGCTTATATACTACTAGACTAAAGATGCGTGAATCCAGCCTTCAATCAAGTAGAGTTCCCTTTTTGTGAGAATTTTTAACTATGTATATACATGTCAGTTAATACCCTTATGTTTGAACAAATCTATCAAACTAACTTTAGTTCTTGGTAGAAAGCATTTGATGTGCCAATAATAACATTATCTCCATAATTTATCTACTTGACCCCACTTGATCCTTGCTTCGGTAGTTATTTTGCAAAAACTATTCAAAACCACATAAAACTGCATAAAAGGCTCATGCACGAAAGTCCCTTTTTAAGGTCATGTAGGATTAATTTGACCACTAACACTTGCAATCAGATTTAACATTAGTATCACACTTTGAAACAGTTATTATATATGCCATGTGCAGTGGGTATCATATCCAGAATTTTTTTTAAAACTGATGTTTCCATATCTAAATCCGTATCCATATGGGCATCTGTAACTGAATTTACTAATAAATGTTGCTTTTGCCGGGGGAAATGTTCATTTTTGCTGCCTCAACATCATTTTGTCTTGGTCTCACTAGTGGATGGAATAAGCATTGTCATAGAGATAGATTATTATGCTCGTCAAGTAAAAGTTCACTAGTTTATTGTAACTTTACTGATATCTGTTAGTTATTATGAAAATCTGTTCTAGGCCGTATGCCTTTCTGTTTTAAGTAGACTGTTCTAATATGGAGATATTCAGATGAGTTTTCTGTGCCTCTTGTTTTATATGATTCTCTGACGGTGCAAATATTATTCAAACAAATTTTCCTTGGTTTTATCATGCAGCGGAGCAAGAAACTCATGAAGGCAAAAGAAAGTGTGAAACCCTTTGGCCTATTTTTAGGGCTGCACATCAAAAAAGTCGATATGTATTTGATTTGTATTACCGCCGAAAGGAAATATCCAAGGAGCTGTATGAATTCTGCCTAGACCAAGGCTACGCAGATCGCAATCTAATTGCAAAATGGAGAAAGGTCAGTAGATGATCCCACTAACATTTAAGTATCTATGATACAAGGAAACTGCTCTTTGAAACTTAATTTTGCCTATATAACCATTTATCTTTACTGTATTCCCTTTCAATCCATTCTAGGTATGGAACACATACAGCGTGACTGCCAGTTTGGCTGTGTTGTAACTTGTAACTTTTATCCAAGTAGTAGTGTTATTTACTGCATGTGATTTTATAGCTTATCATTTGTTAGAATGAATATGTGTTAAAAGTACATTTAGTATTCAGATAGAGAAGGTTAGAATCGATCTTGGTTTATTTTTAAGGCAATATTTTAGAAAGCAAAAAATGAAAAAGAATTTATAAATTCCTTGATTAAAATTTGTATGGAAATGCTTCTTTGTTTCGAATGTGAGAGTTTGATAAGTGTTTCTCATGTTATTTTTCTCTATGCAGCCTGGTTATGAGCGCCTTTGTTGTTTGCGATGTATGCAACCTCGCGACCACAATTTTGCTACTACTTGTGTCTGCAGAGTCCCTAAGCATCTAAGAGAGGAGAAGGTCATCGAGTGTGTTCATTGTGGTTGCAGAGGATGTGCTAGTGGGGATTGATTGGATAACAACAATTTGAATAGCATGTCTTCTTCGGTATGACATAATTGTGACATTTGGCAGTTGTAAATTTAGTCAAGGGGGGAACCTAAAACTTCACACAAATCATGGTCATGTCCACAAATTTGCCTATTATAGATCACAGCAATTAATGTACCTCTCAAAACATTGCAATTTTCATTTTCCCAATTTGCATGGTTTCTTATATTCTACTATTTCCCAAAACAAGTTTTGAATTTCTCTCTTTAGCTTCTTTCTTGGAAATGAACATTTTGTTTGATAAGTTATTTTTAGATTCGATGTTTACCTGAGACGTGAACTGCATATCAATCTGTACCATTGCATCCCATCTACTCAGTAAACTCAAAAAGTGAAACACGTCATATTCTTGGTGTCATTGGTGAATGCCCAAATACACCTGAAGCAACAAACACAGCTATTAGGAAGGTTGCAACTATAACGAGACTAGCTCGATCTTTTTGTCTTGCATGGTATGTCAATTTTTTTTTGTCTATAAGACTGTAATACTGGCTTCTGGAAGAGCTACGGAACATGGTTTCCACTAAAATATTAGCACTAATCTGCAAGTGAGTTGCATTTAATGAGTGGATTTAATGATCCACTTCTCAATCTTCTTCTATACACTCTGCAACACCTATCCCATATCTCCTTGGGAGACACTTGAAAGGTAAAGGGAATGCTTAGAAACTTAAACAATTTGCCTGGTTGAATTCATCACCACCCTCATCTTAAATGCCATTCTGGAGTATCCTTAATACTTTGTCTGTATCAATGAGTTTTAGGCCAATGAATGTCTGATCCTGAGGCTGTGCAAAAAATGTCCAGACAGTGCATTGTATTCTCTACAGACTGTCGTTCCTCTAAGACTAAGAAACAAATCATCTGCAATCTGCTTTGAGAATTAATGAATTCATTGAGGTGCAACTTGAACTAGGGATTAATAATGAAGATAACAGGCCTTATACACAGTATGAGGTTCATCTGCTCCAGGACATAGCTACTAGTTTGGAGCATGACAAGGTTGCAAAGGCAGTCCTGGAAATTGCATTGGATGGAAGAGAATTAATAACAGACTAAAATCTTCTGGGAATGGATGGACAATGTGGCTAAAGAGGCTCTGCATTGGCAGGGGAAGCGGGGAAGTTGAGAACCTCAAAAACAATAGGTGGTGATGATAAATACAATAGACTGTTAATGTCCAACTCAGTGTTGCCAGAGCGTGGAAGCAGGAGCGGGAAGCGGGAGCATGGGAGCGCATTTTCAAAAAATGGTGAGCTGAGCGTCCTCAGACGTTTTATATATATATATACTATAAATATATATATATATATATATATATATATATATATATATATATATATATTCAAAAGAAAACATGTAGAATATATGAAACTAGATGCAAAATTTATGGAACATGTATGTTTGTGATACTTCCAATATATGAAATGCCATCTAAATTCCATGGTATCATCATTCCATGAATCTTACGTAGTACATTAATGAACATATTATCCTTCATTTGTTTCCATCAATATTTAGCATTCTTCTGCGATTCTCTATATTCTCTAATGAATTAATACAGTTATGTTCTATTGCACGGTGAAATGTCCCACCTATTGTGAAAGTCTGCAAAATTCTAGTAGTTTCCTGCAAATGTCCAATGAGCATGGCTTGAAAGTTGAAACTGATTGAGAGTCGAGACAGAGTGTCAAATAATGACCTTTGGTGTCTTCTAGACTTTTCTGCCAAACTTGTTTTCCAGGCCAAGAGCCTTCATATTAATGTCAACTGAATGGATTCTTATGTTTTTTTGCTGTGATTATGGATCTCAAAATGTGAACATGTTACAACCCCAGTTAGGAGAGCTATTGGATGGGGTTTGTTAGATTTTAGGGTAAAAGTGCAGAACAGTAATACCTTTTAAATTTCAATGACTAAACAACTAAATCTGTAACTCAAACAGAGATAGGAGTACCAACATGTAGATCTGTAGAAGGACAGCAATACATATACACAAGAGTAGATCTATATGTTTTAACCAAGATAACTCAGATCTGATGTAACAGTAGTCAGATCTGATATACACAATAGTAGATCTATATGTTTTAACCAAGATCTCAGATCCAAAACTCTGATTAATCATTCTCAATAAACATATCTCTAGATCTATACAAAGCTTACTATGTTAATCAATTCTGTAATCAGATCAGATCCAAATCAAAGAAGATAAGTAGGAAACAAACTTACACAGCTGGCAACCTTACCTCTGAAGGAGAAACAGTAACCACAAGAGCCTTGGAACCATTTGTGATATGCTCACATAAGATTCAGTTCATAGATCACTTAGGATCTTTGCCAGAATTGAGGAACTTTTAATGCCACCAAGTCTAAAGGCCACAGGATTAACCAAGAAGGCCCAAACCCACACAGCAAAACCTTACTCAAGAGACTGAAAACAAGACTCTGTATAAACCCTTAACTTGGTAGTGAACAGATGTGAGCTGCTAGATAAATTTAGCAAAAAGGCCCTCTACACAAATTACCTCAGCAAAAGGGCTGCACACTGTAAAAACCCTTCACACAGCAGATAGAGAAGAGGGGTACTAAGAACCCTTCAGATCTGTTCAAAGTGCAGGGCCGTAACCCAAAGGGTTTTCACTCAGTGTAAGGCACACAGCTCACACAATCAAACACACAGTCCCAATCAGCAAACACAAAGGAGATGTCACCTTCACCTTGCAACAAAACATAAGCAAAGGCCTAATACACACTCAAATGACAATAGGAGAAAGATATGCTGAAGGTTAACCCCAAGACAAGTGGCAGCTTGAAAAACCCCACGGAAGCCAAGGACAAATTCACAGCAGAAGAAGGCGGTGATGTGAATTGACAGTTTCAGCAGGTCAAAGAAGAAGGCTGCGGCTAACCCTACAGCAGCAATAGGCCACAGCTATAGCAGAGCAAAGGAGGCTGCTTCTATGCAAGATAACAGGGCAGCTTCCACTCAAGACAATAAGTCCGCTCCCACACAAGGACAACAGGGCCGCTCCCACACAAGGACAGGGGCCTCCCCACAGGACAACAGACGGCTCCTCAAAAAAAAAAATAAACAAGGCTGCAGTCTAGAGGAGATCAGTGCTAGCACAAGAGGATAATAGAATAGGGTAAGTGAACAATGAGAGGGGAGGGTTTATTAAATAGTAGTTAGGGCAAGGTTACGGCAAGGTTAGGGCTAGTTAAGTTAAATTAAAAGTCACATGTTTAAATTTAAATTTAAACGTGACATATTTAATGTTTAGCTTTAAAACATAACCCTAAAATAAATATGAAACCAAAACAAATAATCCAAAGGGTAAGGGTGGGTTTTGCAAATTTGGCATTACTCATTCCTTCAATTCATATGAGTGAACCTATTGCTTTATCATCATTGCATATGGGACTTGTCCCTCTTGTGATTATGTCCTTCCTCGAGAAGATCATGTACCATCAAGTACTTGATTTAGAATCAAATAGCCCCAGGACTTTTCCTGAGATCTTATACACCAAGGTCAAAGACAAAGGATCATATTACTTGAGGGCATGGGCACCACAGACCCAGTCAGGGGCCCTAATTTATATCTAGGGTCTTTAGCGATCTTGGTCCCCGGACAAGAAACCCAATAACGAGGCATAGGTACCTGGACCCAGGTCGAGGGCCTAGATATGTCAGGAACCAAATGCAGTCCCGGACCAAGAAACCCAATGCCCGAGGCATGGGTACCTGGACTGATCGGGGCCCTAAATATCAGGGACTTCAAGCCGCAGTCGCAGACCAAGAAGCCCAATGCCCCAAACATGGGTACCTGGACTGATCGGGGCCTAATTTATATCTAGGGTCTTGGCCCATCCTCCAAGAGAATGAGAAATACCGACAGCACATAAATTTAGCACTCCCTCTCGGCAAGAGAGGTATTCTCGGCTTCACCAAGCTTGTCCGCGAAAGTATGCAAACTTTATCAATGTTAGTGGCTTGGTGAAAATGTCTAATGTCTGTTTTCAGCCGGACATCTTGGTGAGAAGTTTCCTCTGGATCATTCAGGATATAATGATATCTCATTTCGATGTGTTTGATCTGTCATGAAACAGGTTCTCTAGCAGGCTTTATCTGACTCGATTGTCCTCGTGAATAGCGTGGGCTCATTTCGACTGAATAAAGTTTGAAAGTAGCTTCTGAGCCACCTTCTCACTTACGGTGATGCTACCCAACAATGTACTCTGCCTCTGCCAGTGCTTTGGGCCTCTGAACCTGTTTCTGCTTGAACTAAAATCATAGGTGAACCAAGGCTGAAGCGATATCGGGAAGTACTCTTCCGGTCCACAACAACATCCAAATCAAGATTTGTGAAACCATGAATATATGCACTCTAGCAGGTGTATGCGAGGCTTGTATCTCAGAATGTGTTTCCACCCGATAACGGTGTAAATGTTTGGTTCACATGAATTGGTGAGAACATTTACGTGTAATGATCATTCTCGTATGTCTATGAGATAAGTCACTGATCTGTAAGGTGGAACTTTTGGATCTGAGCTTGTGGCATGATCTCGTAGATTCTTTTAAATTAGAGAGAATCATTTGTGTGCTCATGTATTTGCAGTTTAACCTGCTAAAGCTGCGAAGCACATCAATTACATATTTACCACCAATGAGAGGTATCTCTCTGATTTCTGCCAATAACTTCAAGCTTAGTAATGTGAAATATCCAAGTCTTTCAGTTCAATTTCTTCATAAAAGCTCCCTCTTAATCACGAGCTATAAAATTCAACTCTGTAAGGAACAGATGAAGATTTTTGAACAATCTTCCACATAAGGATGACCAATTTTTTTTTTTGTCATATCGAGCTCCCGGAGTTATAATCCATGAGGTTCTTTTCATAGATAGCTTCTTGTTTCACTTCAATGTTAAAACAAGCTTAACATCACGTGGGGATGAAGTATCCAAAACAAGAGAATGACAAAAGGATCCTGATGAATGTAAGGATCTTGTCATAGGTCATGAGTCTAAGTATATCTATCTTATAGACCATGCATCATTCTTTTTGTTGATAACCTTCCTTATTTTAATTTTGGAAAGATCTTGAGATCAATCATGATTCCACTTCATCTAGAGGACCAGAATACATCTGGTTTCTGCTTCCTGTGCTAGTGTCTTTAGGTGCTAGAGGCCTTTCGCTTTCCTTAGTATTTCTTGGCATCAGGCAGGTTTCCTCTCAAAGACGAGCTCCCAGAGTTATAATCCATGAGGTTCTTTTCATAGATAGCTTCTTGTTTTACTTCACTGTTAAAAATAAGCTTAACATCTGTCAGATGAAGTATCCAAAACAAGAGAATGACAAAAGGATCCTGATGAATGTAAGGATCTTGTCATAGGTCATGAGTCACAAGTATATCCTCTTATAGACCATACATCATTCTTTACTGTTACAGTAACCTTCCTTATTTTAATTTTGGAAGATCTGAATCAATCATGATTCACTTCATCTAGAGAACCAGAATACACATCTAGTTTTTGCTTCCTGTGCCAATGCCTTTAGGTGCTAGAGGCCTTTCGCTTTCCTTAGTATTTCTTGGCATCAGGCTGGTTTCCTTTCAAGGAAACTGATAGAATTCTTATTAAGTTGCTGATTCTGTTGTTGGACAAGGACTAATCCATATTCAGAGACTGCTCCCTCTGAGTCCAAGAAATCTGTCTTTCTGTCAGTTTGTTCCCTCTGTCAATTTGCTCCCTCTAAACCTCTTGCCAAGGAAAACCAACTCAACTGAAGTCAGTGAGCAACAGAGCATCTCTGGCCAATAGTCATGTCAAATCATTAGACTTCCGCTGACTCCTACGCCTCCTCCTGGCAGAACCTACAAGCCCTTCCCTAGCATTACTACTGTCAGACATATTACCCTCAGAGGTAGAGCTACCATGAAGATTTTCTCCCCACAGTCCTTGCCATACAAACGGTGGTATCCCAAACCTTGGATAGCCTCTTGCAAGACCCCACAGTCTAGAAGGGATGTTTCTGCTAGTTGCAATATTGGCAGCTGGACCAAATGCCTGAAATAGAAGAAGGAACTTTCAGCCAGTTACTCTCGTCACCTGGAAAGTCAAGATCATCACTGTCATTACCGAAATTGCTACCCTCGATCACATAGTTCCCAAATACCATGACACCTGACATTGTTGATCGAATAGTGCTAATTACATCGTCATGCTCACATTGTCGCTCCAATCTTCGCCATTTTGTTCACAGTCAGGGTCTATTTCTCGTGGCCAAGCAAGCGGATGTTCAAGCCTTGCATGCTTCCGAAACTCCTCACAAGTCCCAACAAAAGTACATGAATCATGTGAACAACTCCTTGTCTTTGCACTTAGGTATTTCCTAGTTGGTTCAACCACTGTCCAACCTTTCACTTGACCCCTGTAACGAGGGCACGCTAACTATGGAACTTCCCACTTTTCTCATGGCCTGTTTAAAGTTGATCCAATAGTTGGCGTTGAGTCTCCAACCCAGGATGCATCTTTACTGTCTGAAATCGTAGATCTTGGAAGTCCAAACTTCTGTAAGTCTGAAGCTGAACACTCATTGTCTAAAATGGCATTTTCTGATCTTGGAACAGTAACTGGTTCCAAACTTGAAGTAGAGCTTTCCATGAAAGGTCTGCAGTATGTGTTACATCTGTTTCTGGTGAAGATTTTGTATAAGCTTTCCTGAACTGATCAAGACAATTAGAATGCCTGTAGCTAGTTGCACACATATAAGGGCAACATCATTTATCATGTGAGGAGCACAATAACAGAACTGCGTTATGAGGAAAATCTATACAGACAGCACAAGTTGCATCTTCCCAATCCTTTTTCAAGGAAGAACTCTGTGTCTCAGAAGAATTTACCATGAGTGCCTCTTTCTCCTGAGTCCTGACCATGGTGAGATAGGTAGGGAGTTCTCCTGGATCTTCGAGAGGCCAAATCACAGCGGCTTCTTCCCTTTTAGTAGATAATGTCGGAAACAAAAAAAATCGATTCGCGCAAGTCTGGAGCAGATCCAAAACAAGGGTTAAATCTTATGATTACCGAACCATTTTCTTCAAATCTCGGGTCGGGAAGACGAATTCGTGAGCCTGTTTAACTGAGTGTGGCCCGCAGGATTTATAGGTCACAACAATCGAATTATGATCCTTCATTCGTCCTCTGCACTCATTGTGGCCTTGTATAGATATATGGCAGTCCCGAATCTTCTCAATTGTCAAGACGCATAACAACCAAGAAAGACACGACAATTTTCTTAACAGTTAGAAAATGATTAGGTTCCTTTTCAAAGCATAGAAGATCAATAACAGTTTCCCTTTTAGAGAAGGTATTAGGACTGCTGTAGCTTAACCAGAAATTTAAACCTTCTCATTTCTATGCAGGAAACCATTCCTTACTCCTGATCTGCAAAACCCAGAGTAGGATCTACGTGGGCTCAAGACTTCTTCTTGAGCTCCTTACTCGTCCATAGCTCTGATACCATGTTAGATTTTAGGGTAAAAGTGCAGAACAGTAATACCTTTTAAATTTCAATGACTAAAGCAACTAAATCTGTAACTCAAACAGAGATAGAACACCCAACATGTAGATCTGTGAAGGACAGCAATACATATATACAAGGAACTATGTTCTAACATGAATGCAAACTCAGATCTAATGTAACAGTAGTCAGATCTGATATACACAATAGTAGATCTATATGTTTTAACCAAGATCTCAGATCTAAAACTCTGATTAATCATTCTCAATAAACATATCTCTAGATCTATACAAAGCTTACTATGTTAAACAATTCTGTAATCAGATCAGATCCAAATCAAAAGAAGATAAGTAGGAAACAAACTTACCTGGCACAACAGCCTTACCTCTGAGGGAGAAACAGTAACCACAAGAGCCTTGGAACCATTTGTGATATGCTCAGATAAGATTCAGTTCATAAATCCACTTAGGATCTTTTGCCAAGGATTGAAGGAACTTTTAATGCCACCAAGTCTAAAGGCCACAGGGGTAACCAAGAAGGCCCAAACCCACACAGCAAAACCTTACTCAAGAGACTGAAAACAAGACTGTGTATAAACCCTTAACTTGGTAGTGAACAGATGTGAGCTGCTAGATAAATTTAGCAAAAAGGCCCTCTACACAAATTACCTCAGCAAAAGGGCTGCACACTGTAAAAACCCTTCACACAGCAGATAGAGAAGAGGGGTACCAA
>SNQJ01S0043536.1:50191-73769 GCA_010110895.2 Picea sitchensis | reverse complement strand
TTAACTCTATTTGTAGCTGTTGATTTTTTGTTTCTGCCAGACCCAGACATGCTTCCATGGCTTGAACTTCCTCCCATACCCTGTCTTCATGGATTCTGAGGAGTTGTTTATCTAAATCTGCTTTCCCAATTTTTGAATTCTAGATTCTCGATTATGTCTGCTTGTATCTGTCTCCTTGTTATAGTTTTTCTATTGCTGCTCTGAATAGTTTAATTTCTCCGACCCTTAGGTTCCAAGATGCTGCCTCTAATGGGGGTTTCTGCTCAATCTTTGTGGAAAATGGACTGTATATAGATTCTGTTTCTGACTTTTGTGCTTCAGGCTCTTCAACTCTTACTTTAAGAAGCTTAAATAAACCTTAATATCAATCACAACAACCACATCACATTAGTTTAAATTTCCATTTCTTAGATTAAATTAGTTAGATTTCAATTTCTTAGACTAGCTTAGTGTAGCTTTCATCTTCTAGTTTAATTTCAATTTCAACATTTTACTTTCTGTTATTTCAAAATCAGCACCCCTTCATCAGCCTTTGACATGAATAACAACCATTTTCAATAATATAGTATTTTCTTTTCTGTAAAGTACACCTTGTTTGCTTTTAATTTGAATTCTGTTTCTTCCTCTATACATAAGGTAACATACTTTGCCATCAGTGACTCTGCTTTTTAGTGAAGTTTCCACTCATTAATTCCAGTTGAATTTTTAACTTCGGATGTAAAAATATTTTTTTAAATGCAGGTATTGAATATATATGAAAATTTTCTTCCTTATCCAAAGGACCTTGGAAGCCAGGTGTCAGAAAAAGGACTTCTACAAGTTCTATTTGACTTGCATTTTGTGGCGGATGTGCTTTCTGGTGGCCGAGATGTACCTTTTAACACTATTGAATTTGAGAACAATGATAAGCAGCACGATAGAGATTTAACATCACCAGCAAGTTATAGAAGGAAACCAACACAGTCTGAGGCATCTGAAGCTGCCTGGAGAAAGCGGGTTTCTGCCTTGATTCAAAGTCTTAGTCAGAAACTTGATCCAATAGATTGGGCTACGTAAGCATGCTAATATCTTGTTTTCTCAATAATGTTAATAGTTGTGGACATCCAATGAACCGGTGATGCTATAGAACTGTTCGCTATGCAAATTAATCCATCAGTTTGACTGATAGAACTGTTGTGATCTTATGCACCTTATGCACTTCAATACTTTTGCCATTACCAAATACATAGTAGTGCGAGCATGAAAATTAGAAAAAAAGTTGATTATATGTTACATAAAATCACAATGCATAGCTAATTATAACAAAATTGTGGTTCAAAATTTGTGTATGATCTAATTGAATAATGACTTCGTATTTTCTTTGAATGAAAATCTTATATGAAACAGATATGAGCCATATCTTTGGGAGAATGAAAGACAAGCTTATCAACGGAGTGCTGTTCTTTTTGGCTTCTTGGTACAACTCAACCGCATGTACACTGATACCGTACAAAAGCTACCCACAAACACCGATACAAATACTCTAAAGATGCATGCTTCAGTTCCTCGGTTTACTTACCTTCCAATCAGGTCAGTTTTTTGTCAATTCTTATGTTTTAAATATGAAGAAGATTCTTGATAAGTGGGATTTTCTTTATTTAAAATTTCCTGTTGTTTAATAGGAGTGAAGCAGAAGTAGAAGCAGATAAGATATAAATGAAAGAATCAAATCTTTTGCTACCTTTAAAAGTTTAACGTATTCCAGTTTACTCTTCCAATTGGCTCGATAGAAATTCTGTCCAAGTGAATATCGCCCAAAATAGTGCTTTGGAATGGTTGAAAGTTTCTTGTGTTTCCTGGGACATCTCCGAGACATGTACCTGACCTTAGGAGATGTGTCTCCCTACTAGTAATAGTAGCAAGATTCAGCCGTATCAGAATTTTCTATACCAAAATTAGAAAGCAATACCAGATTCGGCAAATTTTCCATACTGTACAGATATAGTACGTTCAACATATTTTTTATTGTCTCTGGCAATATACTTCATGTCTATGGTTCCTGAGTACCCATAAATCCAGAAAAAGGCCAAGAACCTCAAAATTATTAATGAAAAACGATAAAAAAACTTATAAATATAAATTAAATAGCCAATTTTTAAGGAATTAATTATTTTCTTATTTATTGCTTGTTCCTGATGCCAAAATTCTTCTAAAATTTAGAACAGAATGCATATTTTTGGTATCTGGTATTGGAGTCATACTGGATTTTTTCATTATGAATTTTTTTCGTACCGAATCATATTTAAATTCAGATTGGTATTTAAATTCATATTTTTTATGTACCCATGCATTGGCAATTTCACAATTATAAATGACTCTGATTGGGAGTGAGTTTGTTTCTCGATCCCGATACTCATCCTCAAAAGTCGGCTATAGGACTTTTTGACATCATCCCTCTCGATTGGCATTGAGTGCCTTCTGCATTTTGTTGGGTACTTTTTAGTCCCATAGACCTACTTTTGTGGTCTTTTTTCAAACATTAATAAAATTATCTTATCTCCCAATAACACAAGAAATTACAACTTCAATGCCTCGCAAGATATTTTATGGCCTCTTGCTTGCAACATGTTTACAGCACTATGGCTCATTCGATCATCTCGCTCACATATACATTAAGCCCAAATGAACAAAGCGTTTACATATTTATAGATTTTACAAGTGACCAAATTTGACCAAGTCTTCCACCCACTCTTTATGAAATCTAGTAGGCACCCAACTAACCACCAATAGAAGTTGATCCGGCAGTGATCAATTTTACCAAGTAAAAACTCCCCTACCAATTACACCCAAGTCAATAATCTGTGTCATCTCACCTCCACATCAAGTCAGAGCCTCGCACCTGATTGGTCCTAACTTGAAACTAACAATTGTGTATACCTGGATGAATCTTGGAAATTGTTTATAGACATTGCATTTTGTTTGGAAGTTGGGAGGTCTCTTGGTTTCTTACATATTGGATAGAGTAAATGATTTTACTTTTAGTTACAGTGGACAACTGTATTGAATTTATTTAATGCCATCTTAATTTTTTTAAGACTTGAGTTGTAGATGCCATGTATGGATATAGTGAGGGAAATAATGTTTCGTCATATGATTTTGGAAGGTGTAACTTTTGGGCTTGACTTTCATAGAGGGACTTCTTGGATTTCCCAATGTTAAGATCCACTCGTGGTGACTTGATCTTAGAACTGTCTTTGGCTTAAAGTTAGTTTAGATCTCATAATGGGGCTTGAACTTTCAAACCTTTAGAAGTAGATCTGCTGCCATCTCCACTTTTCACAAATGTTACATCTACTCCTATTCTCTATTCTGCCAATCCCATTCCCAGTTTTCTGCAGGTATAGAACATGGGTGATTGGAATGGTTCAATGGTTTTGATCAGTATGGTTAGATGGCTAAGCTAATTATGTTCACTGTTAAGATTTAATACTAGTTTTAGATGGTTTGAAGAGGGAAGTTTAGTCATGATTATGGTGCTTTGTTGGAAAGAGATGTGGGAATATGTGTTGGTGTTCTTACCTGAATCACAACAGAAAAGAGACAATTTGGTTGTAATGATCAATATTTTATGCATGTCTATTCAATCTCTAAGTGTATTCTCATAGTGGACAGTCCTGCACAATTAGGGAAAGCTATATTGCTGATTTGTAAATCACCTAAATGGAGATCCACCTCTAAAGTTCAATGCCATAAGTTCATAGACTGCCACTATAAGACGTGCTAAACCCATGCAATAATCTACCAATATAGGAAAAGGCTAGATTGGTGATTCTCATGTGACTCCACACCCCATCATATAGCCACGGGCATATGATGACAATCCTTTTTCTCTTAAGATCCTTTCCTGCAGGGAATATGCAAGAATAGGGTTTGTGCACTCAAGGCAAGACTACTTAACCTTCCTGGAATTCTCATTCTTAATGTTGAAAGTTGAGGTACTGATGCAAAAATCATAACTAGCACCTTTGCTATCATAGTGGAAACAAATATGGGTGTATAGGTAGCTACCAAATATTCTGCTGGCTAGGTGTCCATGTGACCAAGATAGACACCCACTATGATTGAGTTCATGTCCATGATGCATTCCAACTTGACCATGACTCATCATGATAACACAAATATGCAATAAAACATGAACTACATGGTACAAACAATAAATACTGCATGATTAACATAGTCGTGATTCCATCACATATAAGGACATGAAAATGGACCAAAATGAACAATACAAAAGTACGAGGAATGGACAATAAATGTCATACCAAACTGATGCAAGGGGTTAATTCTATGTTGGAGTATAGTAGAATTTTTGAAGTATGATCTTGATCCAAACAATTATCCCTTTTCAGCCCTTTGTTGTCAGATATTATGTGTGCCAACTGGTTGGAGTAAAAAATCTCTTTGTTTCTGTTTATATTCCGAAACCCCACAAGTTTAGAGGCCATTCAAATTCCACTATCTAGAGATATTCTCTAGTGAGCCGCAGAACTATGTAATGATGTAGAAATAAGCCAGTTTTAAGACAGAACTTTGAGTCAACTCTGCGTTCTTTGGAAGGTGGTTGCTCCTTTATCCTTTTACATGTACTTTAAATGCAGGCCACCCTCTCTTAAGGATAGAAATTTCCCTAGAAATGCAGGTTGCCTACTGCTAGCTACAAAGGCATAGTTCTTAATGTATAGAAATTCACTAATAAATGTTGCAATAAATGCTCAAAATAGTTCCTCAAGTTATGTCTCACTTCCAAAGATGCCTGTCTCCTTTCTAATGTTCAAAGACTCCATAAAAGTATAATAAGTTTCTTTGATATATGCTCATGAATGAGGAGTGATGATGAGATGAGTGTTAACTTTTTAATTCATGATATCTGATCTGCACTCAAAGGTTCTACTCTACAACTGAAACTTAAAACAAAAAGAAATGGCAATCAAAACTTCTGATTTTCAAAAACTAAAAGCACGGGAGTATAGATCAGGGTTGTCGATGCTGCACACCTGAATCTAAGATCATTCCGGCAAGTGACAGACTGTAGATCTGAGAAATAAGAATTCTGCAATCACAAACCGGCAACCATAAATTCTGTAACAGCAAGCTACTTTCTTTTCATTCACCTCAGAATACTTATTACAATGATGCAAGACTAGGAAAAACACCCATAGAAAGTAGGCGCTCAACTTGGGTGAGTAATCTCAACTTTCAAGTCAACTGGTCCTGTGCTCATCTCAAGCAGACAAATGGCGGAAGAAGATAAACCAACAGATAATTAAGACGATAAAAGTCTAGCTTAACTCCCCTATATTGACACACTGGCTATACGAAGTAGGTCGTCCCACATGAGAGGTTTCATTGAAGTTCCGCTGACATGTGTCAAACACTCTAGAGTAGATCTGATTTTTGATCTTGGGATAAGGTGCCCTTGTGCATGAGCAGTGAGGCACATTAATGGAGATAATATATTGACTAATTAAAGCACCCAATTCATTATTAAATGCAATCAACTCACCAATGACTAATCAGTAGTAAATCGGTCAAGTTTAGTCTCTAAATAGAATTGGCTAGAAATAGGTAGTCCAAATATAGAAATTCAACGGTCTAAAAATCGCTTCTAAAAAAGGGAACCCCTAATTTTTAGGACATTACAGAGACCATCTGGAGAATAAGCTTGGAGCAATAGAAATGATGCTAGATAGCAATGTGCTTGGAGTGATCATGGAACATTGGATTCTTAGAGAGTCCAATGCAACTATGGTTATCACATTAAATAACAGTGGGCTCTAGCATCTCATCAGTCAACTTCACTACCAACTTGCAAAGAAAAATAAAATCTGCATGTGTTGAGTTGAGTCCAACTGCCGCCATCTTGTGTTTACTGCATGCCATAATGGAAGGTGCCCTTCAAGTATCTTAACACATGCTTACTAGCTTTCCATTGAGACTGTCAAGGTTCAACTATAAACCGACTTAGTGTATTAATTGCATAGTGTTACTGCCCAAACTAGCAGCCTTTGTGAGGGTGCTATTGGGGATAAGCACAACACGGGAAATGCACCACTGTCACCTTAGCACAATCTCCCCTTCACTTTAATCAGTTCCTTGAAGCCACAAGGGGTATCCCAATCCTTAGAAACAACCTTTGTAGTACAAGTCACTTCCAACTACACACCGTAATACATGTTAGATAGACCATTGCCTTAGTAGCAAAATGCCTTCAATATATTCAACCAAAAGCTAGGGCAATAACTACTAGAATATAAAGAGGGTTAGGAGCTAATTAATAAAGTGCTGAGATTTTAAATAAATATGTTACAGTGGAAGCATAAATCAGCACTAAGAAATCAGTCTCTAGATGAAGAGAAAATATACCTTTAACTGCTCAAGAGTGAGATCTAATTGCACAAATCAAGGGTGAATGATATACCTAAGTTATACCTTGATTATATGCTGCAAATTGGATTAGTTTGCTGCTGTCCAACAATTCCAGAATCTGATATATGATGAAAAATGCAGATTTTGGGTGAGGAAAAGCACCACAAGAGTGCTTAAAAACACTTAGAATGATGAACCTTGGGTACTTTAGCTAAGGAAATGAATAAACTATGCAAAAACAGCCCAACAATAATTAAATACAAGCACAAATGAATAATAACCGTGAAATTAACTCAAACTTGCAAAGAGAGCTGGTACTGGTGAATCCCCTTAGGGTTTCACCAAAAATCTCCAAAATGAAATATAACAGCAATGAACCACTTAGGAGACGAATTTCAGCATTAGAATGTATTAGATATTCTTTATAAACAATCCACCAGTGAAATATAAACTAGAGTAGGGTTAGAATGCACCTTTTAGGGTTAAACCCTAGCTTAGGGTTTCACCAATTCTGATTTCTTTTGTTGTAATTTAACTTCCAGAATTAGTGAACACCTTAAATCAGCCATGAAATGTTAGATGTAACCTTGAAACACAATGCCAATAGGGCCGATTTGCTTTATTAGGGGTAGAAATTAGCAATGAAGCATAAACCCATGGATGAAAATGTCTAGAAAATGAAAGTAAACCGTTAACTTTGCACTAGACAATGAAATAAATATTTTTGACCATTTATATCTTCTATATTTTTTTTTTGTATTTTTGTATTTTATATGACAAAAAAAAAGGTTGATTTTTTAGGGTTTTTGTGGTTGGTTGTTGGGAGTGAAGCTCAAAGCCTTGTCTCCACTTAGGGCTTGTGGGGTCAAGAAGTATGCCCCTCTAAGAATTGGTTATCCACGTTTATGGATTATAATGAGACTAGGGCCACAAGGCCAATAGTCTTTTGTCTAATCAAGACAAACCATGAAAACCAAGGCCCTACAAGAAGGGTTTCTCCAATGGAATAGCCTTCACCAACAAGATCGACAAAGACTTGAAATGAATAATTAAAACCCTTGCCAAGGAGTATAGAACTAATCAAGACAAGAGATAAGCACTTACCAAATCGTTTTAGAGATAGTTATTGGATTCGACTTAGAGCCCCCCGTACCCACATTGGATTCTTTGATTTTTTTTGTTTTTGGGATCAAATCTGTTTCCTGAAATTGGATCCATTTCCGGCAAAAGTGGATTCGTTTTGGGTGACAGAATTGAAGCATTTATATTTAATTCATATTTTAGCAAATTTATAGCTATAGCTAGTGATTTAGGAAAAAAATATTTAGAACACACACACACACACACACACATATATACATTAGTGTTAGGGTTTCGATTCCCTGATTCCTAATTTTTGGACGAGCACCACACCCGCACCAGATTCTTTTGCCGATTCTGATTGCACCCACGGTTGATGTAACCTTGGTTTTAGAGAAGGAAGAGATACAAACCCTAGATGTCCTCCTTCCTAGTAGTTAACTCCTCAATGGATCGATCTTGTTAGTTTATGTAGAATCTTGAATCATTTCACAACAACCTTTAAAAATACCAAGAAGAATAATCAAGAAAGATAGAGCTCCAAGAATTGACACCAAAAAAGCACCAAGTAAAGATCTTCTATTAAATGGCTCCAATAATAATCTCCAACAGTTCACCACCATTTGGAATGAGAGGAGTGCCTTTATTTATAGGTGAGGCTCATAACTCCTTCCCATTCTTTATTCCCTAAATAAGCCCAAGGAAATAAAATAAAAGTGACTTGTCATCCACATAATTTGGAGACTAAGTCAAATTACAATTAAATGATGCTTTACATGCTAGAAAGCCTCATAAAAGGGGACAGCCTCCACAAAATGTGCTAAAAAATGCTCAAATAATGTCCATAAATCCTAGAAATATGTCTCCAAAGCATGACAATGTCCATACCTAAGGTCAAAGCACCTTCATCAAGCATGGGAGTGACCCTTTAAGTAAATCCTTGATCAGTGGATGACATAAGTTCTTTCTTAGTTAATGCTGTATTCTGTTATATACAAGTGAATAATGGCATGGTAAAGTATTTAGACTACATATATTTTTAGCTTCTATTTCAAGTATTTCTGAGCTGCTTGTCATGAATTATTGCATTGCTGGATTTTCAATGGTAAACTTTTTAAATTTAAATAACTATGTGTTCTTGTGCAGTGCACCAATATTGTCAGCAAATGGAGCATCTTCATCAACTATGCATCAGACATTGTCAGATGACTCAACTGCAAGGAACTCGTGGAAAGCCTATTCCAATGGTAACCTCTCATCTAAGTTTGATTTTGAAGACACTTCAAGTTTTGGAGTTGCAACACCTTTATTGAAGTCACTTATGAGCCAGGTAATAATTGCTTTTAAGGTGAACAGTATAGTAGATGGATTCTACAGCTATTCCAAAAAAAATTGTGTTTATGTTTGTCTCCAAAGTTGCACCAACTTGGTTTTTTTGTCATTATCCAATAAAAATGTTGATTTGTACTCTTTTAATACTGTATGATCGTTTATATGCTATGTGGGCTCTGGGCACCTGAGGTCATTAACTGTCAACGGTTGTTGATAGGTGGGAAGCAAGTTTGGAGAGGGAACATTCAAGCTTGGTTCGATGCTAAGCGATGGTCAAGTTGGTAGACTAAAGGATAAATCAGCTGCTGCGATGTCCACGTTTGGTGATATGTTACCTGTACAAGCTGCTGGTCTGTTGTCATCACTCACTGTGGGTGGAGGCAGACCAGAAAATTAGAAGCTGAGCAACATCATTTGCTAAATTTCTATGCTCAACAGAAAGTGAAGGGCTTCCTCATGTGCAGACTTGGAATCAATGCACATGATTAAGATAGTGAATTCTATCTTTTCTTCTAGGACTTATTAGACCCATATTAGGGATGAGTGTACAAGGAGAACATTTGTTGTCACAAGCTGAAGAAATAATTGTGGCTTTTCTTTGCTGCAGTACTGTTATTCTTGTAGGGTTATAAGCGGGAAGGACATCTTGGAGTACAATACCAACAACATCTCATGTTTTGGACCTGCCATTTGTTCTGCTGAATTTGTCAGGAAGATTCTTTTGTATATATAAGCAAAGCCCAAATTTTCATATTCAAACATTCTTCCGAGCCCTTGTAACTTGGGTTTTATTTTCTCTTGTATATTTTGTGAAATTTTTTCTAGATGGTTTACACCTGTTAATCAATGTTCATATTGATTTTTGACAAAATCAAGTTTTGTAGTGTTGTGCTATCGATGCCATTATCATTGAACATCTATTTAGTTCTTATTTTGGTATTTTATCTTAGGCGTTGTTTAATTAACGAGGATAATTGTAATCCTCTATATTATATTAATGAGGGGAAGAAAGTTAAGGAGAACAAACTACAAACATGAATTCAATTTTCTCAAAGACTTGGTGAAGGATAGGTATAGGTCTATCCAGAGTACAACACACTAACCTTTCGTATCTAATAATCTCCAGGCACATCCTAATGTTATCTCTAAGTTATGATACAATGTGAAATTCAAATTTAAGAGTTGGACCATTCAAATTATGATCAAAGTTGTTGACTTGATTTGGTGCTTGACCCACGTGGTAAGAGGGCCAAAGTTGACTCTTGACTTGGCAAAGACTCAGTCGACACCACAAAGACCCAAATACAAAATTAACATATTTGAATGTCCAAAATTGTAGATACATAAAAAACACTATGGATGACTACGGCATGAAGTAAAATGAAAAAAAAACCGATGAATGATAATGCGGACCAATAAAGGGTCTTGTCTCTGTTGTTTATCTATTCCAACCACATTAACTTCTCCAAAAATAATAGATCGAGGTGTTTGTGGCCATTGCCATGTTGAAAAATCAACATCTTCCATCCGATGGCCATAAAATCAGTGCCCCTCGAAGCGTTAAATGAAATAATTTAAAATTCAATTTATAGAACTCACATATAGTTTGAAAAAACTTTATTATTTTAAATAATACAAAGTAAATAGTTTCCCCATGGGATTCAGAGCTTTCAATGATTTCATTCAGAGTTTGAAATTATATCATCAAATCATGCATTCCTGGGTTAATCAATTGCATGTTTTAGAGTGTACATGCTCAAAAGGCTCAAGGTTTGAATGACAAATTTTTGATGCAGAGTAGAGATTTTGTCAAAATTATCTCACGTAGTATGGTATTATTTTACTATTTATTATAAAATAAAAAAACGAATGTCACAGTGTAACTGTTCTACGTTTTGACACTTTTCAGGGGATATTTTTTGTTTACTTTTGACTGTAATCCGGTGAGAATTTGTTGGATTTGCAGATTTGAGTGGCCAAGACTGTATAATTAGAGTGCTCCTGCGGTTATTCAGCAAGCTGAATCTATTTATGCATTCAGAAATGCAGTTTAAACAACAAAAAATTGTGATTTCATTCAGATTTCTGTTGTCGTATTCCAACGAAAAAGTACCAAAACGTAGAACAGTTAAACAACACCTTAAGAAATTAATATCTTGCAGCTAGAGCTAGATTGAAATTTGAAGTTGGTACTTGGTAACATTTCCTTTCTTGTTTAGAATTTCACTCAAGATGGAAAACAATCCATTTGCTGCATTGAATTCTTGAAGCTAGTAAGGGACTCTTCTACAAGTAGGATTATCTCTGAAATACTTGTAAACATATCCATATTCACCTAACCCCAGATTTAGATAGTACATAACTGTAATGTACTTAATTATATAGTAATTAGGATATATTGATAGATTATTCATGATAAAAATTAACAGAATATATTATAAGTCAAACATGATTTTCTGTTCACCTCTATTGTATAAATAAGGTTTGACATCAATGTTTCAATCATCCCATATCATTTTCATGTTAATAAATATTTATTTATTTTCAGATGGATTTTATGGGTAATCTTTTTAATGGATGATTTGATGAAGGAACTATTAGGTTCACTTCGAGTGGTATCAGAGCCAACACTATCCACTCACCCTTGGTCACTTCTATTTGGCTTATCGCCATTGTTCGCTGGGAGCCAAAATTTTGACATTTGATCGTGAAGAAGTATATTGAAAGAAACAAGCAAAATTGTTTGGATTAAATAGGGTACAAAGAAAAAAAAGCGTGATTCAAGAAAATAAAGAGCTTTGGCCAAACGACTGTTAGAGATACTTACAACGAACCAACTTCAAGTGCTTTTGTGAATGTACTTCTGTCAGGAAAAACAAAGAGAGCTAAGTTGGAAAAAAAATTCAAACAATGCAATGGAAAATTGACCATTGTGGAAGAATTGCTACCACCAATCATTATATGCAGCGATCCTTAGAAAAATCGCCTGAAAATAAAATTAGTAACTCATTGTTTTGATATACCTAAAGATGAAAGTCCAACTTATTACACAGCTAGAGTGGAGGATTTTGTTGTGTTATGATTAGAAGTAACTGATTATTTAAGTGCAGGTCAACAGAAATGCCTATAATTGCCTCTATTCTCATTGTCGGAAGGCCCCGAAAGATCATGCTACCCTCTGTTGATGCTTGAAATGATCATTCAAGCACTGAACATATGGAACATGTTTGTGAGGCTGTGCAAGTGGAAGCCTTGGAGTCTTGTCATCCAACACTAATGAGGATGATTTGTTGACCAGGTAAAATGCAGTACCCACTGCCTTTGCCCATAATTCTTTCCCTAACTTGACACCACTGAGCATGCACCTTGCTTTTTCCATCAACATCTTGTTCATCCTTTTTGCAACTCCATTCCGCTGAGGTGTATATAGAGTAGTCTTCTGCCTTGCTATATCGCACTTCTTACAGAATTATTCAAATTCATTCCCGCAGAACTCTCCACCATTATCTGTCCTCAACACCTTAATTCTTTTCTCTGTTTGATTCTCAACAAGAGACTTAAACTCTTAAAACCTATCAAAGACTTCAGATTTCTTCCTAAGGAAATATATCCAAGTATTACTCGAGAAGTCATCTATAAATGAGACGTAGTATACAGATTTTCCCAATGATGGGACCGACACAGGTCCAAAAACATCACTGTGAACTAGCTGTAAAATGCCTTCTGCCCTCTTTGCACCAGAGGGGAATCTTACCCGATTTTGCTTCCCATATAGACAATGCTCACAGAAATCAAAATCTAGAGATAATTTATACATACCTTCAACCATACATTTACAATGTAGTAGTCTAAGACCCTTCTCTCCGATATGCCCCAGTATTTGATGCCACAACATAACCTTTTCTCCAGACACTGTAGGAGTTCTTTTTTCTTCAACTCCAATATCAAGAACAATGGAACTATTACACCCATCACTAATAGTGTTTCCTTCTAGCTTATACAGAGTTCCAAACCGAACTCCTTTCAACAACACCATTTCTCCTCGAACCATCCTGTAGGTTTCCTTTTCAAATATTGTTTTTACCCCTATATGGTCCATTTTGATTACATAAATCAATTTTTTGGCCAAACCTGGGATGTGCAGAACACTAGGCAGTGTTCTAATCCATCCATCTATGAGCCTCAACTTGAAAATTCCTCGTCCTATGATTCTAGTTGTCGAGTCATCACCTAAGAAAACATTACCTCCATCATACCTTTCATATTCGCAAAACCACTCCCTATGGAGAGTCATATGAAAGGATGCCCCAGAGTCAACCAACCATGCCTCATGATCTGCATGTGTGCTTGAAGAAGATAAGTACACACCCCCTCCTTCTTCCTTGGAAGTCTTTTCTTTTGTAGAATGAGATTCTTCAGATCCCTTTTTTTTCTCAACCTTGGATCTACACTGCTTCTTGTAGTGCCCTTCTTTTCCACATCTCAAACATACCCTTACAAAATTTCTGGGAGATTTAGATCTACCCTTAGACTTCACTTGAGAAATTAGATTTATTCCTTTCCTGGGAATGTCCTCTTGCAAATAATGTGTATGTGCTATGTCCTTCCATATTTTTCCGTCTCATCTCCTCTGACAACAAGGATGAGACCACTTCATCAAACTTCAAGGCAGTTGTATTACTACCTATGGCCACAACCAGAATATCCCAAGAGTTTGGTAAAGAACACAGTAAACTAATACATTATCTTCATCTAAAATTTTAATCTCAACAGATACTAACCGACTTACCACAATATTGAAGGCATTCAAATGCTCTGCCACCGAGTCTCCATATCTCATCCTCAGGTTATACAACTTCTTTCTCAGGAATAGTTTATTTACTAGGGACTTAGACTGATACAACTTCCCCAACTTTTCCCATAAATCCTTGGTTGTAGCTTCCTTTGACACATTCAGTAATATTGAATCGGAGAGACACAGTTGGATTGTGCTCTTTGCCTTCTGATCCAAATTTTTCTAGTCATCTGCTGAATTTCCTGTAGGTGCGGTTCCTGGATCTACCATGATCCACTGATCTCTGTCCACCAACAGATCTTCCACAGCTAAACATTTTTCCCATTAAAATTCTCGATCTCCATCTTCAAATTTCTTTCCATTTCTTCTCACCTGAAAAATCAATATCACAGATCTCCCATTGTAACAAGGCTTATCATAGCCCTGAGCCAAACCCTTGACCACAAAGGCGTCCCCCTAAAGACAACAAAGCTCTAATACCAAATGTAGATTTTAACCTTGTACAATATCTACTACAAACAAATATTCAGTAAAAGAACATAAAATATACAATGACAAATACAAACATTACACTGATATTTCCCCCCTGGAAACCCAAATTGGGAAAACCAAAATATTCTATATTCATTCATAGTGATACATTGTTTACAATACAATATACATATAGGAGCCAACGACATCCAAAAATCCTAACCCAATGACCTGGATTAGTCAAAAACCCTAATTCCTTAATCGGAAATAGAAAACCATCGGCAAAGAAACCACGTGCCGAAAAACCACCTAAAATATGTGACATGTTTTCCGAGGCTGGATTTTTTTCTGGAGGGTGCTGCCCCCGAACCCCCGTGCGGAGGGCTTACACTCATACACTACTACTCGTGCAAAGAATATAACACATACCCAACAAGAAATACTCTTTTTACTTGAAAATACGTCTCACTTTGGATGTCATCTGGGTTTGACATCGAAGCATCCAATGCCAATGAATCTGCCTTCTGATTTTTATCCCTTGGAATAAAAGAAATATCGAAAGAATAGAAGGCTTCCATCAATTCATTTACTCTTTTGGAATATTATTTAAGCCTTTCCTTCTTAATATTATATTTCTAAGTGACTTGATTTATTATCAATTCAGAGTCAACAATCACAATCAAATGTTCAATCTTCATTTCCCGTGCCAGGATCATTCCTTGCATCAAAGCCTCATATTCTGCTTCATTATTTGTGCAATAAAACTTGAGTCTGATGGCATGTGAGTGTACAATTTTTTCGGGGCTTTTGAGAACAATTCCAACTCTTCTCCCTGAGCTTGAAGAAACACCATCGAACGACATCCTCCGGTAGCCCGCAAAGTAATTATTTTCATTTTTTATATAATCAATATAATCCATATTTAGGATGGCATAGTTTCCAATACCAACATCTATATAATCTTCCATTAGTTCATTATCCTTCTTTTTGAAAGAAAATGGTCTCCTAGGTTCACGAGGAACTTTGATGATTTCTCCATATTTATCGGGTAACATCATACAACTTCCATCATTCATTATATAGCCACCAATCATCGAAGACCAGTCTCTTCCGTAGAAAACTCCGTATGAAAGAGGAAGATCCACCACCACAATATTAAAAACTATAATAATATGGGGAGCGACGATAATCGAGGCATAAAAATATTTAATTTCTCCATAAGCCGGTAACTGCGTGGAATTAATTGCGTAAATGCTTTTGCCTGTTTCATAGTATCTGATGCAACTCATACCAAGTGGCTCCATTATTTCCAAAGGCATGATATTGTTTGTCACGCCAATATCAACTAGAAAATTGTGGAGTGCAACATCATGGTTTTCTATTGAAATATAGAAGGGTGGGACTTTGCCTCTCAATTTTACTACTGATGTATTTTGACTTCTCTTTGGGTTTGTGATAACTACTTCAATTCTTCCTGCTAGCTCGTCCAACAACTTCATAATGTCTTCCCTCCGTTGAGGAATTTTTACCACTTCTGTGAAAGGCAGAGTAATTCTCAACTTGCTTAGATAATCAACAACATTATATATCATCTGAAGGGGATTTAACATCTAATGTTGCTTATTAACTCTGATGTTTCTTATCTTACTTTTGTTACTCTCTTTCTCATTGTCTTTCTCTTTCTCTTTTTCTTTATCTTTTTTAGGATTATCTTTATTTTTGGACTTATTTACAAATGCCTGTGTTTGGACAACGCTTTCTTGTGAGACAAGATCATCTTCACCTTCCTCAAATATGTACATAGATGTCTCGCATCCATTCGTCTGTACAGGTGCAAAATTTTCTTATGGTATACAATCATTTTCTGGCTCAATTACCTATTCATTGTACAATTCATTAAGAACCACTGCATTCAGAATTGGCTGCCCGGGGACCCTCTGTCTTTGTTGATTATCAACATTTTCAAACCTCCCTCTTTGGTCTTGAGGAGGGTTCCTTCTTTGTTCCGGGACAGATATCCTTGGATTGGGTATATAATTATCGTTCCTTCTCAATCTCGTTATTTTATTTTGCATTTGTCTAATGGTTCTATTCATATGTGCAATATCGATCCTTTGCTTCATTTCCTGGGATGCAACATGGTTTGTTTTCACATCCGGTATAGTTCTTTTAAATAATCCCCAACCGATGGTCTGATTTTGACTTGGTCACAACCTTTTCTCTTCATTTTTTTTTCAAACTAGATGCTCCTTGATCATCAATGTTTAGATTAACCATATACATTTGTACTTTTCCGAGAATAATGTCCGGGTCAATGCCCATTTCAATCATGATTTCCTCCATCTCCGTATCTTTGGTCATTGCTTCATCCATAGTATCAATTTGGGAATTTCTACTGGTGAACTTCACATTGGGTGTCATGGTATTTTAATAACAACCAAGTATTACTAGATCATTAGGCCTTTTATCTTCAGGGATGTTGTTCAGTATTTTATTGAATCTGAGGTTGAAATCTCTTATTCTCTCATTTTTCTTCAGACAAATTTGGGTGAAATTAGTGATAAGGGTATGATATGCGACTAGGGGAGCGAACATACTGAAGAACATAGCTTCAAGGTCATGAAATGATCCGATCGACCTTGTGGGAAATGTGGTGTACCATTTGTAAGCTTGGTTCGATAAAGTTTGGAGAAACAACCTTACCATTACGTCATCATGTTCAAGAAGATGGAAATCACAAACATCCAAAAACAAATCAATATGTCTCTTAGCATCAATAGTTCTATCTCTGGAAAATGTCTTCAAAATACATTTAGGAAGAAGAGGTAGCTCATGTTGCTCACCTCGTAGGTCGAGGGGAGAGTCCCTTATTCTTCTAAAATTTCTAAATTATCGCCTTTCTTCATGTCTCCTTTCCTCTCGTCTTTCTTCATGTCTTTCCTCTCGTCTTTCTTCATGTGGTTCTTCTCTATCAACCATGTCTGGAAGTTCCTTATTTTTTTCAAGATTATGATTTCAATTTCTGAGGTACGCAACTACTTGCTTTTGCTTCTAGTGATTTTTCCTTTGTATTATTCTAGCTTTAATTCTTGCCTTTCTCTTGAGCTCATCTTTCATTTCTCCGGTCTTGTCTTTTGTCTCTTCTTTGTCTTCGAAGAATTTATCTTTCTTCTTCTTGAATTAGTGTCTCTCAGGATCTTTCTATTTCTTCTCTTGTTCAAGAATTTGTTATCACAATATTATATAACAGATGAAGAATACTTCGTTGATTATTCAATCCGATCTCTAACTAGGGATGGTTGGCCTGAGGCAAAGTCATATAATTTTAGGTTATAGAACTAGATATTAAATCTTGAAGTCTGTTCTCCAGTATGTGTTGATATTATGGTAGTTGTGGGAGGTATTAAACCTCCACGTGTAACCCTGACAATAATAGAGTATTCTGGGAAGCAAGAATAAACCCTAAAGCATTGAACATAACCCTAGAAGACAAGTTGGATAAAGAAAATAATTAATAATGAGTTTTTAGCCTCTAGAAAGCTAAGGAAGAGCAGTATAAATATAGGATGCTAGAGCTTATTTGGACAAACACAACTCGCAACTGCAGAAATCTAGTGCGCAATGCAAAAATTTAGTAAGTGCACAAGTCTGGAGAGTAGCTGCAGCTGCAACTACTGCAACCTGTATTTTTGGTTTTAGGCTTGGAATTTCTCTTGGTTATGGTTTGGACTTTCTGCCTTGTGCGCTATCACTGGAGAGAGGTACACTATGTTGATTGGATATTAAGCCTAGGATTTGCTTCCACAATTATTCTTTGTCAAGGTTAAGGGGCTCGGGGGTGGCTTCGGCCTATGGTTGGGTGAAAATATTTCTATTATGTCTATGGTTAAACGAGCACACCTATTTTTATAATATTTTATGGGCCCACACTATCTTCGAACAATCTAACTGCTGGAAGATAGATTGGGAGGATTTTCTCAGTTACAATTGCAATTGCAGTCAAAGTATTTGTTGCAACAACAAAACCTTAACCCTCTTGTTGAGGCACCTTAAGTGGAGAGATTGACCTAATTTACGGATAGCCTAGCGCACCTCCTGTTACTCTCAGCATGACAAGACGTCAAGTTTTAGTTTTTGGTCAAAGTCAAAGATGTCACGACTTACTATATGAAGTCAAAAAAAAAGGTTAGAAGGGGCTTCTAACTTCAGAGCATGAAAGACAAGGATTGAACTCATCCTTGCCAAGAATAAAGTGTTGGATATTGTGAAAGGAAAGATCGTGGAACCACAGTTTGAAGAAGGAAAAGAGAAGGAACCTCAAAATGTTGCAATTATGGAGAAGTTCAAGGACAATGACATAAATTCCATGAGTATCACAGTGGACTCTATAAAAGACCACTTGATACCCTACATCTCTCATCTTGACTCATCTAAGAAGATGTACAATTCCCTAACTAACCTCTTCTCAGTCAAAAACATTGGACAAGTATTGAGTCTAAATAATGAGCTTTGTGACATGAAAATGAATGATGATGACAACATAACATCATACCTTGTGAGAATATCTCAGTTAAGAGATCAAATTCAAGCTATTGAAGAAATCATTTCAGAGAAGGAACTAGTAAATATAGTACTCAATGGCCTTCCCAAGACATGGGATGCATTTACCGCAAGCATGAGAATAAGAAAGGAGTATCCCACGTTTGAAGAACTTTGGACTTGATGTGCATAAGAAGAATCAAGGATTATCGCAAAAGAGAAATTCCAAAGGAAATTCGATGATCAAGCCTTAATAGCAAAATTCAATAATTTCAGAAATAAGAGGAAGTTGGCTTAAGGAAACAGACGAAGCATCAATTGCCTAATAAAGGGAACCCTCAAAGAAGGCCAAGCAGGATAAAACAAAATTCTTCAAAGTTCTTGTACATACCATGTTTACATAGTTTTTGTACATATCTTGCATATTTATTTCTTAGAAGATAAGATGTTCAAGTGAAACAATACCTATGGAAGAATAACAATATAATGATTGCTATCACGATGAATACAAATCAAACAATACACATGAAAAGATGAAGTACGTTGACAACCCTTGGTAACAATTCCTGTGGAAGCTATTTTATAAATAACAACTGCCAGATAAGCCAAAATCAGAATCAAACTTGAAAGAGACCCAGAAGAAGTCAAAACAGAAAGAAGTCATCAATCAAGAAGAAATTAGAAAAGGACTTGTGACACTTTGCAGAAGGTGATAAGGATGCAGACGAAAGCATGGACTCTCTTAGATGGAGGGAGCTGATTACAAAATTCCAAAAGAAGAGCATACATTCATGCATGAAGCAAGGATTAGGAGGGAGCTAATCCTAAATGATATGATCCATTGAGTATTATGAAGTATCTGCCCATGTTCCAATTTAAAGTAGCAGCCATGATAAACAACACGTGTTCAGTTTGACTCTAGAAGAAGTCTTCTTCGAAAATAAGCCTTAAAGTATCCTTGGTTGTCCATCTACATCCATGATTCTATGATGAAAGGAATAAGTTGGAATCTTCAGGGCATGTTATCATCCTATAAGTTATAGGATCAAATGGTGACTGGGATATTATCTGTCTCTATTGTTGTTGTTGATCTTCACACCCTGACGCTATCAGACTGTAATCTTTTTGAAGAGATCTTCCATTAATAAAAGGAGGCACTTTTACAGGATTCTTGCGTGTATTCACTGGTGATGTTTTTCTCTCTAAGTTGAATGTTATTCTAGGTCTGTTATCATATTGTTTTTCTGAATCTAATCTTTAAGAGTAACAAATGTTGCAGGATTTATCTCGTATACCCTGTTTCTGACTCGAAAGATTTTAGTGTTTTATCTTCTGGTGTTTCAATAAAGAAATTCTTAATTGCTTCTTTGTTGAAATTATCTTTCTCATCTTTTCTGCTGTTCATCATTTAAGTTACTAAAGAATCCAGTGATTATGTTATCTCACCCTGTGAAAGTTTTCCCTTTGCGTTTCTGGTTTGTATTTCATATTTATTAAAACACATACCCCATAGCCCAATGGATGCGTAGACTGTCTCAACCAACTCTACAAAAACATCAGCAAAAAACCAAATTATTTATTTACCTAGCCTAATATTTGAAATTTGAAACATAGCTAAATCTTCTAGAGAGATCCCTCTCTGAAGTTGGAAGGGCTAGATCCCAACTTCAAAAGAGGTTGGATAAAGTTACCTTTGTAGATTTCTTCTGCTATCAACCTCTAGGAAATTTACCAAGTGCTAACATAGTGGCAACTCCACTGGGGACCAGAACATAAAAATTTATAATTTCACGTTTTCTTTCCCCTAAAAAAGAAAGTTTGTTCCTAGAATATTGCAAATTTGAAAAGAAAGTAATGTTTAGAGGTTGATTAGATTTGTACATATTATTTTTGGACTCATAAAACTTAAAAAAATATATATAAAAATAAAAAAGAAATATGGCTCCCAAGAAAGTCTATACTCGATCTCATCCAGACCCAGAACCTCCGATAGTGATCGATAACCCGGAATAGTTGCTTAGGAAAAAGACCGTAGCTGAAGGCTCAGCGAGTCATACCCCCTTGCATAAGTCCCTTTCCTTTTCAGGGGAACCCATTACCTTTCAAAAATCTGACCTTGACACCTTTTCACAACGAAGCCTGGTTAGAACACGGTCTGATAGTTTTGTGGTTGGAATCATTTTCGACCCAACCGTTTTACAACCCCGAACCCCTAAAGTTCTATCTCCTACTGCGAAACTGCAAATCACTCCCTCTGTGCTATCCAGTCCCTCCTCATCCTCGTCTTCAGTCACTACCTCACCGATCATCTAGTCTGTTATCCCACCTCCTCCACACATCATGGAAGCTCGGTATGCTCCCTTGGTGTTGGCTGCGCCTCTTCATGCCATGCCCCAAGATTATCAAACTAGACTTCCACAATTCGATGCAACATGACCTTTGAGTGCACAACAACACGTTGATAAAATGAATGATTATTTTGATCTGCATGAAGTAGATGAGGCTGACGTTCAAATGAGACTATTTGCCCAAAGTTTGACAGGTGACGTTAAAAAATGGTACAAAGGTTTACGCGCTGCCTCCGTCCTTGACCTTACCGCATTCCAAAGGAGTTTTCTAGACAGATGGGAGGTAAAGAAAAACCCTCTCCAAATATTGTCAGAATACGAAAGTATTAAAAGAAATCAAGGTGAGACGGTACAAGATTACTGCACTCGTTTCAATAACCTGTACAACGCAATCCCAACTGAAATCAAACCTCCACAGGGTTTGGCATTGATAAAATTCCATGATGGTTTTGACGCTGACATGTCATACCAATTAAGGGAAAGAAATTCTACCACCCTAGAAGATATGCAGAAAAGTGCAATAAGTGTGGAAGCCAATTTGTTGGCAAAAAGGGCACGTCAGAGGTCAGAGATGAGAGTCACAATTAAAGAAGAACCCTCCACGTCAACCTCAGATTCCAAATTGGATTCTTTGGCCAGGGAAATGGAAATAATGATGGAAAGACTTACTGTGTCAGACATAAATCCTTTAAGAGACAACCCACCTGCTCCTCAGGTTCAGAATCCTAACTTCAGGAGAAACCCTCCTCAAATTAGACAGAGAGATCCTAGGGATCAAAGAGAGCAGAGAGGTCCAGATCAACAGATCAGACCTCCCCTGCAAGAAAATTATGCTGATGAAGGGGAGGAAGCGATTGAGGAATTGGAGGATACCCACATAAATCTCATGGGCATTCATGATAACAAAGCTATTTTCCTTACCTGAGAAGAGCAAGAACTTTTTCTTCTCAATCAAACAAAGGTAAGTGAAGAAGCCAAAGATGCAGAACAATAGGCATTCGAAAATTCCATTTAGGAGGTACACCGACAGTATAACCCGCGGAGTAAAAAGACAGAAGTGAGTTCCCCAAAAAAGACGATTGAAACGAAGAAGGTGACCGAAACCAAGAAGACCTCTGAGCCATCTGCCGAGAAGATGCCTGAAAAGAGCATTGCCGAAGTTCCCGCGAAGAAAAACCTTACTATTCTTAAAAGATTGTCACAGCCCGAGGTTTCACCTACTAATCCACCAAGTACTTCTGGCCAGAAGAGTGTGGTGGACAAACCTGAATTGATGATCCAAGGCAGAGCTCCTACACCCTTTAGCCTTGAGGGGGAATTAGCCAAAGTAAAAATTCCCATCCCACTTTCAGAGTTGATGAACAAAGACGTTTATCGTTCATAGGTGATTAAAGCACTGACCATTGAACCTGACATAGGCACGAAGGCCTTAACCATTGGATCAACAAATCATTCAGACACCGTGAACCTTACTGATGATCAACCCGAACTTCTGTTCGGACCTGAAGTAGATGGTCAAGATGATACTGGTGATGTTTCTCCTTTTTACATCAGTCTAAACATACATGACCTGATCTTGCATAACGCTATGCTGGATTTGGGTGCTTCCCACAATCTGATGCCTAAAGCAGTAATGGAGAAACTGGGACTGGAGGTCACCAGACCTTACAAGGATTTACACTCATTTGACTCCAATAAAGTTAGATGAATTGGTTTGATCAAGGACCTATGCATCACCTTGGTTCAGATTTCTGCAAAGAGCATGGTGATGGATGTGGTAGTTGCAGACATCCCTCCGAAGTACGAAATGTTGCTATCCCGGTCTTGGGGGGCTAAGCTGAGAGGTACCCTGCAGCTAGATATGTCTTATGCCACTATCCCAGTTTTCGGGCAACAAAGAAGGCTATACAGAGAAACATTGATTAAGTACATGGTCAGTAGCCAAGAAAAACCGCACAACTATCCCCTTTACTCTGCGCATTCCGACTTGGATTCTTTTATTTTGTACAATGATGGTGACACGGGAGAACAAGATACTCAGATGGCAGAAGATACATCTAGTCAGGATGAAGGCCAAGAAACCATTGAGGTAGCAAGGATGAAAAACGTGATAACGGAAGAGCTATCGGCAGATTTTTGGAGCATGGATTTTGACGGAGCAGTAAGAAAAGAAGGAGCTAGAGCAGGAGTCTGGCTGCATAATCACAGAAACAGGTATTCAGAAAACCATTCTTACAAGTTAAATTTCCAATGCACTAACAATATTGCCGAGTATGAAGTGTTGATGCTCGGTCTGAAAATTTTGAAAAGAGTTGGTGCTAAACAGATTATGGTAAGAGGTGACTCTGAGTTGATAATCAAGCAAATCAAAGGTGAGTACGCTGCGAAACACCCGTGTCTTAGAGCTTATAGGAATGCTGTTCTTGATCATAGATGATTTTAGGGGCGAAATTTCGCTCATGGGCGAAATTAAGGGGCCTCCAATTTTTTATTGGGCGAATTTTTTGTATTAGAGTGATTTTTTTAAACTTATATCATTAGCCCATAATTTATTTTAGGGGAAAAATCGTGTACAGAGTTAGCCCATGTTTTTAGGAGGGATAGAGGA
>SNQJ01S0043536.1:13938-50181 GCA_010110895.2 Picea sitchensis | reverse complement strand
CAATATTTTACAAGATTTTATAATTCAGTGAAATATTCGCCAATATTTTACAAGATTATATAATTGACTAAAATATTCGCCAAAAAATTATATATACATTTTATATTATTGATAAAATAGCCTTCAATTTTTCCTATGTATCAGGGGGATTCGCCCATTTATTATACATATAAATTTAGGGGGGGTTCTTAAAATCACCCCTGTTCTTGATGCCCTTAGATGTTTCATTGAAGTTGACTTGCAGATAATGCCGAGGGGACAAAACATTCTGGTGGACGGATTGGCTACGTCAGCAGCCACATGTAAGATTCCTTTCCACTCAACTCGCCCATACACTGTGGAGGTGAAATGCAGACCAACCGTTCCCGACAATATCAGGTATTGGCAAGTGTTTGGTAATGATGATCAAATTGAAGACTTTTTGCAGTGTAAAAATGATTTTGAATGTACAAATATAGATTTAGCGAATGAGGATGAAAATGTAAATAGATCTGATTTTGAAATTGATAGTGTAAATAGTGTAGATTCAGGAGAATTAGGCGATGATGAGATGGAGGCCGATATGTTGCATTTGAAAAGTAATGTCTTGCCTAGGGGCCTAGTTCCTTTAGAGGACTTGTTTGATTTTAACGACGTAGCCCAAAAACCCAAAATTGAAGCACATGGACAAGAGGTAGAAGATTGTAATATAGGGACCGAAGAAAAACCCACGATAGTTAAATTGTCTAAATCATTACCCCCTGAGCAAAAACTCAAATACATTGAGCTGTTCAAAGAATATTCTGATGTCTTTGCCTGGGGCTATGAGGATTTGAAAGCTTATGATACTAGCATCATACAACACAGGATTCCAATAAAGGAAGACCAAAAATCATCCATACAGAAACTTAGGAGGATAAATCCCAAGTTGCTCCCTCTGATAGAGAAGGAAATAAAAAAAAATGTATGATGCCAAAATCATAGTCCTGTTGTGTTTTTCTAAATGGGTCTCCAATTTGGTCCCTACGCGTAAGAAATCTGGGGAAATCAGACTTTGCATAGACTTATGGAATCTGAATAAGGTCTCCCTGAAGGATAATTACCCCTTGCCCAAAATGGGCCACATCCTACAAAGGGTGGTCGGATCCAGTCGAATCTCTTTGCTAGACAGGTTCTCGGGTTATAATCAGGTCCTAGTTCATCCGGATGACCAAGACAAAACCGCTTTCACCACACCATGGGGCACTTTCATGTATGTGAAAATGCCTTTTGGTCTGATGAACGCAGGAGCCACATTCCAGAGAGCGATGGATATCGCCTTTGTGGAAGAATCGGGTAAGTTTATTGTCGTCTATTTGGATGATGTGACTGTGTTTTCTCGATCCGATGACGAACACCTGCGACACCTCAGACGAGTCTTCGAGAAATGTAGAAGGTTTGGGATTTCTTTAAATCCTAAGAAGAGCCTTTTCGGACTAGAGGAAGGCAAACTGCTAGGACACATCATCTCCAAGGACGGAATCAAAATAGACCCCAGCAGGATCGAGGCCATACAAAAATTAGAACACCCAAGAAACCTCAAATAATTACAGTCTTTTATCGGGAGAATAATTTTTTTACGAAGATTCATTCCTAATCTAGCAGAGCTCCTCAGAAACATTACAAATATGTTAAAAAAGGATGTAAAAATAAAATGGGACTCTGAGTCCAGACAATCTTTCGAACAAGACAAACGAGCACTCACGGAGGCCCCTGTCTTAATCAATATTGATTTTACCAAGGATTTCTATATTTTTTCTTTCGATTCCGAACATACTATAGCAACGGTTTTACTACAAAAGAACAGTGAAGGGTATGAACAACCCATATCTTTCTTCGGTAAAGCGTTAAGAGATGCTGCTCTGAATTACAAGATAATGGAGAAACAAGCTTTTGCTTTGGTGAAAGCCATAAAAGACTTTAGGGTCTACATTCTCCATTCCCACACCATAGCATATGTTCTGAATGCGGTAGTAAAAGACATCTTGACCCAGGACAATCCAGATGGAAGAAGAGGGAAATGGATTGCTGTCATTTTAGAATACAACATAGAGATTAAGCCTACGAAACTAATCAAAGGTCAAGGCCTTGCTAAATTAATGGCTGAATCTAACTTCCATGCTCTTGACATTATTTTTTTAGCTACAGCAGATGAACAGGGCGAGGTGGCGACTCCAAGCGTAAGAGAGGTATTCCTCAACTCTCCATGGTACGCAGACCTTATATTCGTTTTTCAAATTTACAAGCTCCCCCTGGTTTGACTAAGACTAAAGCTAGATTTTTGAAGTTGAAAGCCTTGAAATTTTGTATTCTAGAGGGCAATTTGTATTGGAAAGATCCTGGAGGTATTCTGTTAAATTGTTTATTGAAAGATGAAGCTGACAAAGTGTTACAAGAATTTCATGCAGGAGAATGTGGTGGCCATCTGAACTGGAAGGTAACAACCAACAAAATCCTCAGGGCTGGTTTCTTTTGGTCCACCCTCTTCGCTGACGTACATCATAAAGTGACTGCATGTCATCAATGTTAGCTGTTTGAAGGCAAAAGGAAACTCCTTCCTCTCCCCCTGAAATCGATCTCAGTTGAATCCCCTTTCCAACAATGGGGACTGGACTTCATTGGAGAAATACACCCTCCTTCTTCAGGCCAACATAGGTGGATTCTCACTGCCACCGATTATTTTACCAAATGGATCGAAGAAGTACCAAGCAGGCAAGTCACTGACTCTGTTATTATCAAATTCCTTGAAAATAATATCTTGTCTCGCTTTGGATGTCCTAGAAAGATTATAACTGATAATGCAGCTGCTTTTCAGTCGAAGAAGCTCATAGATTTCTGCAACCAGTATCACATTGGTTTGGGACATTCCACAACTTACTAGCCTCAGGGGAATGGGATGGCGGAAACTTCAAACAAAACCTTGGTAAATATCATCAAGAAAATGTTGCAGGAAAACAAGAAATCGTGGCATAACAAGTTGGTGTTTGCCTTGTAGGCTGACAGACTGACCACCAAGAGGTCAATTGGTATGTCACCATACCAGTTGGTCTATGGCACATAAACAATTTTCCCCACTTCCTTAGGAGTCCCTGTCATGAAGTTGCTTCAAGATGTACACGCCGAGCCAAATGACTCACAGAGAAGGATCAACCAGATGATCCATTTGTAGCAGTCTAGGGAAGACATTTTTAACAATACTCAAGTAATCCAAGAAAGCATCAAAAATATTTTTGACAAAAGAACCAAGGAAGATGATTTTGAACTAGGAGATTTGGTGCTGAGATGGGATGCCAGAAATGAAGACAAGGGAAAGCATGGAAAATTTGACAGTCTGTGGAGAGGTCCATACATGATTCAAGCATTTAGGGGGAACAACGCTTTCTTGCTAAAAAACGCTGATGGGACAAATCTGTCAGGAGGACCTGTAAATGGAAGAATGCTGAAACATTATGTGCAACCTCAGTAGAGACTCAAGTTTTCACTCTCCATTGTACATACCATTCTTATTTTTATTTTTTCGCCTGCACTTTCTGAGTGAATAACATTAGTCAGTTGGTTGAAGCCCGAAGAGAAGGCCCTAAGCCACTGACCACTATTCTTCCAATTTTTGAGAATAAAACCAACGAAGGCCACTAGGCAGAAATTTTCAAAATGACAGGAACCAGGATTCGTGGCACTTCATAGGACAAGTACCATCCCCAGGTGGAGCCGTTTTTATCATCCTATAAGTTATAGGATCAACTGGTGACTGGGATATTATCTGTCTCTATTGTTGTTGTTGATCTTCACACCCTGACGCTATCAGACTATAATCTTTTTGAAGAGATCTTCCATTAATAAAAGGAGGCACTTTTACAGGATTCTTGCGTGTATTCACTGGTGATGTTTTTCTCTCTAAGTTGAATGTTATTCTAGGTCTGTTATCATATTGTTTTTCTGAATCTAATCTTTAAGAGTAACGAATGTTGCAGGATTTATCTCGTATACCCTGTTTTTGACTCGAAAGATTTTAGTGTTTTATCTTCTGGTGTTTCAATAAAGAAATTATTAACTGCTTCTTTGTTGAAATTATCTTTCTCATCTTTTCTGTTGTTCATCATTTAAGTTACTAAAGAATCCAGTGATTATATTATCTCGCCTTGTGAAAGTTTTCCCTTTGCGTTTCTGGTTTGTATTTCATATTTATTAAAACACAGACCCCATAGCCCAATGGATGCGTATACTGTCTAAACCAACTCTACAAAAACATCAGCAAAAAACCGAATTATTTATTTACCTAGCCTAATATTTGAAATTTGAAACATAGCTAAATCTTCTAGAGAGATCCCTCTCTGAAGTTGGAAGGGCTAGATCCCAACTTCAAAAGCGGTTGGATAAAGTTACCTTTGTAGATTTCTTCTGCTATCAACCTCTAGGAAATTTACCAAGTGCTAACAGGGCACATAGAAGAACCCATGGACCCAAGAGCTAAAGAGAGACATGAGGAAGAACATGAAAATTCCAAGAAAGAAAGAAAAGAAAGAACAACCGGTTATTGTACTGAGAATCACAAGACTACTAGTTTGGTTTGAACCCACTAAGAAGCAATCAAGTAGAAGAAATGGAAGTTATGATAAAAGACAGTGTATGTAAGAAAATGTGAAAAAGACTTATGAATGGAAGCATTGCAAGATTCATAGTTTCTTCCAGAAGGAGGGAGAAGACTATGACAACAAATTGTTACAATAAACCAGATATACCTCTTGTAGTATCCATGGATTGGAATTTACATTTAAACAACTGTTCTTCCCAATAAATCAAGTGATAAAGAAGCTTATACCAGAAAGAGACCCATGCATGCAAATATAAGAAGACCTTGTATGGATTCAAATAACTTGATGCAAAGTATCTCATATACAACAAAAGCACGGTGAAAAATTTCTATGACAGAGATAATGTATCAGAATAGTTACTCAGAGGTCTGGGATGATGTATTGCTAATCCATGGAAAACTCTCATGATGACAAAATAAGTGCTACTTGTATATGTTTTAGTTTGAGCCTTTCCATGATGTCATGAGCTAGTAGAAAAAATAAGTGATGAATTCAACCATGATATATTGTAATGATTAGAGCTATATAAAGTCTTCAGAGAAAACCAATGTTCCATGACAAACCAAAGTACATTGATATCAAACATTATATTCTCCATGATGAAGTCCAGAAAAGAGAAGTGGTTCTCCAATATATCTCCACAGATGATGAGATAACATATATTTTGGTAAAGCCTCTGTCCAAGATGAAAAGTTTGTGTACTCAAGAAACAAGATGGGGCTCGTGGAGATGAATTCCTTATTGAAAAATACTCCCAGGTTGGGAGTGAGCACTGATATGTTATTGATTTATGGATAGTCATTTTCAGTTTGAAAAATGGTCCAGGATGAGCAATTCCTTTCTAGTTCAGAAATTGGTTTGAGATTTCTGATGGACAAGCATTTTCCAGTTCGGAAAATGGTCCAGATCGGACAATCATTTTCGTAATGAAAATGGTCTGATAGATTGCTGATGCACCGTAGACAATGATTCCCCTTGTGGCCAGTGTTGGGGAATGGTCTAGGAAAGTCATTCTTCTTCACAATCACTCTGATTAGTGGTCAAGTAGAATGGTCCACCTCACCGGGTAGTCATTCTTTCGAAGTTCACAGTTTTGAAGAATGGTCCATTTTGGAGGTTGGTGCAGAACAATCATTTCCATTAGGAAATGGTCCAGACAATCATTCCCTAGGGAAGACTCATTCTATCTAGGTTGCACTATGATTAGTGCTGGAGGAATGAACCAGTTAGGTGAATGGTCCAGATTCAACAATCAGGGACACGCATTCCCTAGGGCAGACTCATTCTCTCTAGGTTGCACTATGATCAGTGCCAAAGGAATGAACCAGTTAGGTGAATGGTCCAGGATCAGAAATCAAGGAAAAATTTTCTTCTATGCTTGAGAAGAATAGTCCAAATAGACCATGGCTAATGTTTTACCTTCTGAGGGCATATGCTCTTCCATATATCATAGATGTGAGTGGAATAATGACCCAGATGACTCAGTTTATATCATGATATTGTTTTATGCAGGTTGATATTAGGTGATATGATTGATGTGGAGACTATATGTCTCTAGACAATAGATGTATGCTACTGTGGTAGATGTGTTCCACTAGTTGTGACTATGCGTCACTGATTAATTATCCGTGTTCTACTTGGTGTGGTTGTGTACCATTGGATAATAGTTGTGTACTGCTATGGATAGACACAATTGTGTTATATTGAATGACATTTTTCTGATTTCCATGAAGACTATCAATAATGTTGGAAATGATTATAATCTAGATGGATAGTCAGTATGCTAGTGGACAAACATTATCCAGGAGGAAAATGGTTCAAGACATTTCTTCTTCTAGGACGTATGTCTGGATTAGAATAATAGTCATTATAGCCCATGGCGTGGCTTCCGACATCTGTTGGAATAGTTATTCTTCTAGGACATATGTCTGGATTAAAATAATGGTTCTTGTATCACTCAATGGAGTGAGTGACTTATCCAACATCATACCTGATTACTCAGATGGAGTATGGCTTTGAGAGATGATACAATTGATGCTATCAGATGATACTGTTAGTGATGATGGTGCTCGTGATTTGATCATGAGATAGCATGTGTGGATATGATGATGCTACCAGTTGAATGGTATGTTTATGCTCAAGAACATTATCTTTAAATACCTCTCTAGCTAGGAGGGAGTGTTGATATTATGGTAGTTGCGGGAGGTATTAAACCTCCACGTGTAACCTTGACAAGAATAGAATATTCCGGGAAGCAAGAAGAAACCCTAAAGCATTGAACATAACCCTAGAAGACAAGTCGACTAAAGAAAATAATTAATATTGAGTTTTTAGCCTCCAAAAAAAGAAGTCGGCCCAAACAACTAAGGAGGAGAAGTATAAATACATGATTCCAGAGCTCATTTGGACACACAACTCGCAACTGTAGAAATATAGTGTGAACTGCAGAAATTTAGTAAGTGCACAAGTTTGGAGAGTAGTTGCAACTGCATCTACTGCAACCTGTATTTTTGGTTTTAGGCTTGGACTTTCTCTTGGTTATGGTTTGGAATTTTTGCCTTGTGCACTAGCTCTAGAGAGAGGCACAATACGCTGATTGGTTATTAGGCCTAGGGTTTGCTTCCAAAATTATTCTCTGTCAAGTTTAAGGTGCTTGGGGGTGGCTTCGACCTATGGTTGGGTGACAATATTTCTATATTGTCTATGGTTAAACGAGCACACCTATTTTTCTAACAATATGGTCACAAAAAATGTTGATGCTTGAATTTGTCAAGGACCGAAACGACAACCTCAAGAGGATATAAATCCTCCTTTGTTTTTATAGAGGTGGTACTCCTCTTTGGCTTATGATATTCTTAATAACTTCTAATCAAGAAATAATATAAGACCTTAAGATAGTCTAATCTTTTATGCTCAAAGAAAGATTAAAAATGTTGAAAAGTAGAAATGATTTATAAAAGAGATTTCTTGAGAAATGGACCAGGAATCTCACACATCACACATTATAGAAAACAATTTTTTTTTCCTCACATCGATAATAGTGAAAATAAAGTTTTATGATCACATCAAAATAAAAGAAGATGGTCCGTACACATATGCAAAATTTTATAGAGTAATTGATTATATAGATCAAAAGAAGATTATGATAGATCAATTTCAAACACTTTATACTCAAAACTCAGAGTTATAAAATATAATTGAAACTGATCTTGAATTTGTTCTCTGGGATTTCTCAAAAATAATAATGTCTGTTAAAATGCTTTGAAATTAAAGGTGTTTGTCCATAGGACTAGGATTGGGGTTCTCACAGACCATAAAAAAAACATATAAAAGAAGATATAACGTAGAAGGAAGAACATGGGTGGATGTCGAACAACAAAATATGGAGAGAAGACAAAGAAAAGGTTATCAGGATTCAATTATACTTTTCTATTTAAAGAAGAAGAATAACTGGATGAAAACTAATAAAGAAGAAGCATGTGATCAACATAGACTTTCTATGATGCTATCTCTCTCCTTTTGCTTGTCATTGTTTCTTTTATATTCTTGATGGTTGTGGTTTGATTACCTGTCATAACTACCTTTGCTGGTATTTCAAAGATCTCGGGGATTGAGTTGTTCAACCATTCTTGGATAAAGTCCCTTAATGGGGAAACAATTACTTCTTGTTTTATTTTAACATTAAAACAATCCATTTCAATTTCTCTAAGATCAACAGATAAATTTTGTAATATATTTTCAATATCTTCATTTTTATTTGTGTACTCGACAAGCCAACTATCAATGTTGTCATGTGTAAATTCAATCATATTATCAAACTTTTTAGCCGATGTCCTTTTTAATTCTTCAATTTTCTCTTCGAAATGTTGTCAAGTCGTGAGCATAGAATTTGAAAGATATTTAGGGTTCGAGTCTTCAACAGTGGTTCCAACGATATCCAAATCAAGGATTTTTTAATATGCTTCATTATTCCTTCCTGATAAATCAACCAATTGAGTTATCAATCCCTTTAACACATTAATTCTTTCTGTCCAACATGATTTTAATTGTTTGATGCAACTAGGAGAAGGTAGATTTTATCACTTTCTTGATTTTTCTGTCATTGACAAAACTTTCATTGCAAACATCACAACTTCGTCTTTGTAAAACCCTTTGTGATTGTTCAAATCTGAATTCAAGTATTCCCTGGTATTCTGAATTCTAAAACTGAGAGAAGCAAAACCCTTTTCCATATCCCACAACTCTACAATCAATGACATCCTTTTCTTAATATTTTCTTCAATGAAATGTCAGGTGGCAATGATTAAATTGGAAATTCCTTTGACCCTTGCACTTGGTACTAGGTTTTCTTGAAGACCTTTTCCAGGACAAATCATAGCAATAGGAGAATCTAGAATAGGTGGAGGCACGAGGGTTGCCTCCAATTATTTAATTATTTCTTTCAATTGAGCATTCTCTTCCTCCATATGTGCAATTGAAACGTCAAGTGCATCCCCTGTAACTTTATGAATAGATGATAATTTAGAAGGTAACATATCTCGAGTATCAATGGTAGACCATAAATTCCCACTCTTACTCTTTTTAGTTCTCTCAAAAACTATTTTCTTAGATTATTTATCAAAAGATACATTTTTTACAACAAACGTTTCTTCATTAGAAAATGTCTCGTCCTGGATCATGAGTGCGGAAATACGCTGTACATATTTTCTAGCCGATATTTCTACATATGGGAAAGTGATATTTTCAATATCTACATCTAAATCCATGTTATCCAATAACAAATCATTTTCTGGACCGTGCATTTCATCTCCCTCCTGCTGTGAATTAGTCCCTTTTCTTCTAAATTTTAATTTATGGGGATTCTCTAGGTTCCCTTTAGGAGGGTTCCTCTCTTCATCATATCCTGAGTTATTGTTATGCATTTTTCTTGTGTGGAATGTCCCTGACTGAGGATTTACCTTTGGTAAGGCACTTCTTCGAGAGATAGCTGGTGACTAGATATTTTTATCACTCAAGGGTTTACCTTTTTCTTTATGGTGCTCTATAGTACTTATAATAGTCTCTATATATCCAAAATCTTTGTCGTATTCTTGATTATTTGGATTGTGGCTGTCATTTTCTTCTTCTCCACCGATGATTGAATTTACAAGTGCAGGACTGAGCCCAATTGAAAGAAAATGATTATAAAAAAGATGATTATGATTGAAACCCTTGATTTCCTTTTTGAATATCAGGTCATAATGATTGAAACAAGCAACATATTCGTTTATTTTGGAAATTCCTTGGAGAATAATTTCACCAACTTTCCATGGGAGAGGTATGAACTGTTTTTTATTTTTATTTCAGAGAAAGTATGGAACCAAAATTTATATTGTCTAGCTATCTCAATGACAAAAAATTATCATATATATAGTAGGGAAGGAAAAATAGGTTTTTCAATAGAAAAAAAAACCCTAATGATATTGTAATCCTCCATTTTCTCAAGAACTCTTTTTCCCTTCAAAACGTCCAATGATAGCTGAGAAGTGTCTTCCCCAAATAATAACTTCTTGAATTTAGACACAAAATCATAATATACCTCATAGAAATGATGGTTGACTCTCTGCCTCCATAGATCTTGGTAGCACATGGTCACAAGGTCCACCTTTATTTTCATTGTCCGGACAATGTTTAAACCCTCAAAGGTATGACATTATGTGATAGAAAATATCAAATAAGATGACATATAAATTTTTTTATGAGTCTTGAAATTAGTCAATTGTGTAGTGATTTCATTCGAAATAATCTTCGCCTAGTCGAGGATAGCATTTTCATGAACCACGAAATGCAGTATGTATAATGCCAGTTGGGGAACGACTTTTGTAGAGTCCCGACCAACAATTCGAGTAAATAACCAAACAATTTATTTATAAGGATTTTTAAAGAACTTACCTGAATTATGGATATATCTTCAAGAATTGATGCAGGGTCATGCAAATACTCTTGAAGAATCTCTATTCTATTGTTCATGCATTTTATGGAATTTCTAGCTTCCTCCCCTTTATAAACTAGGTTCGTCTTTGGAAATTTCATCATTTCTTAAATATTGAAGGCTCCAATGAAATAGGAGAACTACTCTGCAACGCGATGAACCTTCAATTTTGAATAATCTTATCGATGCACCAGGTGACAATATCCTTGCATTCAAAGACTTCTGGAACACATCCCGCAAGAACTATTCCCGAGGTCCACACTTTGTTGTTCTCTTTACCCAACAAATTTGAATAATACCGATACGAGCGAGACCCATGATAATTCTATTCTTGTCTTGCGAAGAGGTTCAAAGTATCCCCACAGAACGACGATTTTCTCATGAATGTCTTCACAGAGCTTGCTAGCTTTTCTTCAAATATCACTTTGCACAATAAAATGATTTTGAGTTAGATATCTTTTTACGAAAGCATTAACTAAAAATAAATATCACTAGCCTCGGTATAAGAATCATTAATTAACAACCACTTCAACAATAAATTTAGTAGTTGGGTCCGTAGGGATAACAATAAATGTGACATCGAAAAATGTCAAGGGACAAGTAATGGCTGAGAATCGGGGTGGGCGACTAGTATGAAAAGGAAAGTCCACAAGTGTGAAGGTCCAGGAGTCTGAAAATATGAATGTATGAAATGGCTAAGTGTTGGAAAATGTTGGGCGAACAATGAAGAGAGTGGAGGTGCATCACATAAATCCGTAAGTCCAAAAGTCCGTTGTGAAAAAATAATCTAAGTGTTGGAAGGCCTTATACATGGGTAAATAGAAGATAATACAAGTGTGAAGCTCCGCGAGTCCGAAAGTCTGTGAACATAATAAAAACAACTAAGTATGGTAGTCTTATCAAAACCAATAAAAGGAAGAAGAAGGGAAAAAAAAATGGGGAGAGGGAAAGTATAGAAAGGGAAAAAGAAGAGGTAAGAAAAGAAATGTGAAAAAAAGAAAAAAGGGGGGAAGCAAAAAAGAGGTTCAAAAATACTTATACTCCTCCTATGGTTTTAACCAACAACAATCATGAAACAAACAAGAAGAACCAACAATTGAAGATTTTCGTTACTAATTCCAAGAGAGATGCAAGATCAAACCCTTGTTCACCAAGCAATGACCATTCATAAGCAAGAAAATAAGTATCGAAGAGGTGCACACCACCTTAGATCATCAATTCACCAAGAGATATCACCAAAAATCATTTTCATAAGAGAGAGATACCAAATTTCCCAAGTAGGGAGAAATTTCAGCCACTAGTCTTCTCACAATGGGACAACTATGATCAAAATGAAATAGAAATGATCTCTATTTATACAAATCCTACTAAAAGTGTTTTTCCACTTAATTTTAGGTTAAATCACAAAGTAAGGGGTCAACAACCCTTACTTTTCCCCTTTACATTAAAAAATTCAAATTTAACTTTAAAAATGCACATAAGAAACCCTAAAGTGACATCATCCCTCTTCTAGGGTGACGTTTTGGCACCTTTTGCAAGTTGTTGGAGTGGAAAGTGGAAGTCGTTGGGCCTTCTAGGGATTCCCTGTTATTCGCTAGATCTTCCTCCTCCAAGCTAGGCATTTTCCCATCAAAACGTGCTAAGTGTCAAGCAACACCACCACCACCACCACAACCCTAGCCCTGGGGTGATGTCAAGCTCCTCAAAAGTGACGTTTTAGCATCAAGAGAAAATCGTTGGGCTAACAAAGGGATAGGTTAGGTCCTAAATGGTATCTCCTTAGGCCTCCAAAGTCTAACATCATCATCCGAGGCATGGGCCAAGTTATACAACCTATGGGATTCAAGCCCCAAGGAAGCCCAATCTAGGCTTGTTCTTCTAGATCTGTCCACCAACTAGGTCACACAAAGACAATGAATATTCCCTCCAAGGATCTCAATTCAAATTCATCACGATAAGTAAATCAAGTCTATAAAAGATCCATCTAAGCATGTACATCAAAAAATACCTGATCAAAATAACCAAATGCTCAAAGACCCTATACAATTTTCCAAGTTTAGGTATGGGAGGGTTGACAAAGTGACCTATTGGGTGAATCATACCTTAGGTTTAGGAGTGTTTCCCAAGTGGGACCCTCTCTAAGACATGTGGACCAAGTGACATGGATGGGGTAAATACTCTTGGGCACGAGGTTCATGAAATACATGGGATCATAGTATCTCATTTATGGGTTCCTTTGTAGAGGGTGTGTTGCACCTTCGTTTTCAATGCAACCTTTTTCCAAGCCCATTTATTGCCTTTTGTTCTTTTAATATGTTTCCAGGTTGAAGACAAGGTGACAATTTTACCTAAGAATGAAAAAAAATTACCACCTTGAATCTACCCTAGTCACATCATGCTTTCCCAAGTTGAAAACAATGTGTGGGGCTTCTACATAAGCATGGAAAATAATTCCCACACATGCTCCTCCTTGGTTGACATTTTGTATTAGTTTTTTTTCACGTGTCCCATCATTTTCTTATGATATACATTTCATTGTCTTTGGGATCCTTGGGTTAACATCTAGAAGGATTATGATTAGTTTTTATCTTTTTTATAGCTACAAGACTCTGGACCTTCAACCCCTTCTTCCCATGAAATGAGGGACAATCCCTTCTTGGGTCAGTATACTCCAAAATCCAAAAAGGTAAGGATATGAGTGGATGAAGTGTGGAAAGTGACAAGTATGGTTGGGAATGGCATGATGACTCATCTAGAGTAACTCCCAGTAGAAAACCTATCCCTAAGAGTGACCCACTTACTAGGGCGCAATGTCAACCACCAAATTGAAACACGGAAAAGAGCGTAATTTCCAAGAAAAAGTTACATAATAAAAAGAAGTTCTAAATGCAACAAAATCAAATGCCTAAAATATTGAAATGACATTCACCATAATACTTGACTTTTACCTCATGGAGTGAGACCCATTGTATTTCAGAAGCCCGCTGATGTGGTGGATACTGTTGTGATGAACTTGGACTTGTGGTGTCGAGGTGGGTCTCTGTCTGTGCAAGTGGACATTGTTGGTCAAACTGTCCCTTGGTACTCCATGTATGCAACCTGAGGGCCTTGAGACATCATATCCTTAGTTATTTCTAGGAAATGGGGATAACATATGGCTCCTACTTGGGGACATGTACTCTCCGTAGAGTGCATGAGAGCCAAAACATATCCTAGTGGACCTGTGCCTAAACTGAAACATAAAACTTAAAAATCCAGGGTGGTTCTATCACCCTTCATCCATATATATCAAATAAATAAAAAAGACAACTAATCTTGAAAACAAAATTTTGCATTTTTTCAAAAAAATCTAAGATAAACATGTAATATGATGAAAGCAATATGCAAGTAGAGAAAAATTAAAAATGAAATGCAACTAAAATACCATGAGAAATCAAGATGCAAATGCAAGGAAAACAAGATGACCTACCTACTTACCTGGGGCCTAGGCCCTCAAGAAGTCAAGTGTCACCCTAGAAATAATGTTTGAGGGGGGATCCATTTACCGGTAATGACATCCTCCTCCCTTCTGTCGTGGACAAATAAAAAGAGTATGTCCTGGATATTTACTCTATCCTATAGGGCCCCAACCACAGACTGTCAAACGTTTGGTGCATTCCAAATTTTTCTCTCCTCTTGTCCCACATTAAGACCTGGCCCCCCTTCTTGAAATTTCTTTGCCTTTATCTACGATCAAAATACCCTTTTACTTTTTCTTGGTTCTCTTCCATTTTATCAAAATCCATTCTTTGAGTTTCATCCAGTTCCATAAGTTGGTCAATTCTCCCTTGTAATGCTTCTTTATATGTGGAAAATTGTTAAGCCATTTACAATGGTAGAATCTGGAGGTTTATAGGTAGGCATGCTTCTAATCTGTAAACTAACTCAAAATGGGTTTTCCTGGTAGAGGTATTAGTAATTGTGTGGTCTTCCCACAGGCATACTTAATCTTGCTATCCCAACTTTTCTTGTTTTCTCCAACAATTTTGTTTACAATATTCATGATGTTTTTGTTGCTTGATTCTGCTAATCTGTTTCCTTGAGGATAATAATTTGAGGAGTGTGAAAAAATGATTCCATACTTAAAAAAAAACTCATTGAGCACCATCGAGCTAAAATATTTGGCATTATCTGTGGTTATCTTGGAAGGAACGTCGAATCTAGTGATAATTGTTTCCTCAAGGAACTTCATCACAACCTCTTCTGTTGCTTTCTTTGTTGGGATGGCTTCTACCCATCTGGTGAAGTAGTCAATGGAGGTCAAAACCCATCGGCAACCATTGCTAGAGTTGTCCTTGAATTCTCCAATGAAATGCAATCCCCATTGTTGAAAGGGTGCTTCTATGACAACTAGCTTAAGGGGAATGGAAGGGAGGCGTTGTTTCCCGACAAATAACTGACACAATTGATAGGATATACTGTACCGATGCATGTCAGAGAAAACAGTGGGCCAATAATATCCCTCCATTAAGATATTATGGGAAGTAGTGTGAGCTACAAAATGGCCTCCACAATATCCTGAATGAAGGTAAACAACTAACTTGTCAACTTCTTCCTTATTAACACACTTGAGGATCACCCCATCAGGGTTCCTCCACCCGAGACCATCTTTTTTCAAGCAATACTTCATAGATTTGAGCCTTAGGAATCTCCTCTTATGATATACCAAATGTTCAGGGCAAGTGAGGTTCTTCAAGTAATAAAAGATGTACGAATACGACTCGATGTTCTCAATCTCACTTATGACAATGTTGAATTGTTCCTTCTCTCCCATCTCGATGGATTCTTGATTGATTTTTGTCAACATCTTGGCCAACCTCTAGCCTTTGATTATATTGGATGGTTTGATCTCCAAATTGTATTCATGTATCTATGAAACCCATTTTCCCCTTGATCTAAGAAAATCTTGTTGTGATAAACCATCTTTCACAACATGGTAAGGGACAAAAGCTCTAATCTTGTTGTATCCCACATAAGTTGTAAAATGCTTGAGGGACTTGAAAAGAGAGTAGGCTTGTTTTTATGTAATGGTGTAATTTATGTATGAGTCCCGAAGGTTCTTTCTCATGAAATCAATCAGTTGTTCACTCCCCTGATCATTTTTTTGCAATAGAACTCCTGAGATGGTGTCATTTGAAGTGAAAGAGAATATGATGAAGTCTTTAGCACAATTTGGACTAACAAGGACTGGTGAGATAGTTATTGCTTCCTTGATACATTGGAAAGATAACTTACCTTCTTTGTCCCATTCAAAACGATAATTCTTCTTTAACAATCTATTAAGGGGATTAACAATCTCGACAAAGTTCAAAATGAACCTACTTATGAAGTTGATTTTCCCAAAGAAGGACTTCAAGGATTTCTTGTCTTTAGGGAGAGGGATATTTTTGATGGCTTCAATCCTGGTAGGGTCTATTGACATTCCGTATTTAGAAATAATATGACCCAATAACTTACTTTTATTCACACCAAATATTGATTTCTTAGGTTTGAGAGAAATGTCGTATTCTTTACACCTTTGGAAAATTGTTCTTAAGTACTGGATGTGCTGATCCCTTTTATTAGAAATAACAGTTAGATCATTCTGGTAAATCATTCTTAAGTACTAGATGTCCTGATCCCTTTTATTAGAAATAACAATTAGATCATTTTGGTAAATCTTTATAAGTTTCTCTATCAAATCCCTAAAAGAATAATCCATGGCACATTGGAAAGTATCCCTTGCATTGGTCAATCCAAAGGGAATTCTAAAATACTTGTAAGTCCCCCAAGGGGTGGTGAAAGAAATTTTTAGTTGATCATCCTGCTTTACCAACACCTAGTTATATCTCGAGAAAACATCAAGCATGGAAATCATATTTTCTTCGGTGACCCTTTGCAGAAGATATTCCATGTTTGGTAGAGGATAGTTGTCTTCAAGTGAATCCTGATTCAAATTTCTGAAATCAATGCACATCCTGATATGACCAATATTTTTCCCGATAATGACTGGATTAGATACCCAAGATGATTACCTAATAGGATCAATATTCATACCTCAACCATTTTCTGCAACTCCTTGGACTTGTGGGGAAACTTTCGGGTTCATTTGCCTGAGCTTTTGTGCCTTCTTTAAGGGGAATAATGTGTTGTATGACATCCTCTCGGTAGGCCTTCAGATATTCATAAGACCACGTGAAAACTTCCTTAAATTATCTTATGATGGAAATCAACTTCTCCATTTCATCGAGAATTGTTCCCTTTCCAAACTTCACCATTTTTTTGGGATTCCTTAGTTCCAATATTGAATTCAATGACCTCGTCATCGATTTTTCTTGAAGACTTCCCACTATACATGTCATTTTGATAAAAAAGTCTCTCTAGGGGGATGACACCTTTGGGTAAGGGTCCGTCAGGTAAATCAATGATCTCAATATTTTCCTTTTTTCCAACAAGTTTATCTAGGCTTTCGAGAACTCACCTTCATTCTAGAGAAAACAAAGAATTTGGTTTTCATTATAAAAAACATGTCAATGTTCCAAGTTATCAGGTAGCGAGGGCTTGTAATTTACTTCCACTTTATAGAGACTAATCTCCTTAAAGAGCTGTAAAGTAGATGCAGAAACGAAAAGGTTGTCTCCCAAATGATTCTCTTCCCTAGGGATGGCTTCAATAGAAAAGTTATAAAATTTATTCATGGCATCCTGTTGAGGGGTCTGGGATCCCTTTAAATCAATAGTAGGAACCAAACCTGCCTTAGAGGCCCAATTAGACTCTATAGTGTTTGATGGGTGGAATGGTTCTCTAGATATTTCGATCTAGATAATTTATCGATGGGATTTACTTAGTGATTGATAAGGTATCTTTCTGTGAAATTTCCTCCTTTAGATTAAACATTCTCTTTTGTCTTTCCTTTTATTATATGAGTCTGATAAAACAAGGTGTGATGGTATAAACCAACTGATATAAAGGATTCTTAACTACTGAAGAAGGCCGAGCCCGGTATAACCCTCGTGATCTAGCATGCAGACAACGATATTCACAACTATTACAAGTCTAGTAATAATACATTAACTTGCTAGTATTTCAATAGTGACTGAGATACAATTATTGAAAGAAAATACACATGCAATAAGATGAGTGCAAGAAAAATAGTTTCCTTATCTCTACCATCAATCACACATTAACACAACGATTTTCTTTTCATCATTAAGAACAAAAGAACTGTTAAAATATTGAAACATATAGCTTATCAATAGATTCAGAAACTCTTACTTGTTACAACATCAACTACTGAAATAAAAGTTGGAAGTAGTTCCTCAATACAATCACATAACGCCTTTGATGATTTTTTTTTTTGTCTCTGGTTCTAAAAAAAACTTCTCAATTAAGGTTGCTCAGAAACAATTCTTTACAATTCTCAAAAAGAGGGTCCTTTCCCCAAAACTATCCACCCTTCCTAAAAGGTCAATCCCCCTATTTATAAAGAATCACTAACTAAAAAAAGCTGCTACAAGTTTGTGTTAAGTAAAACAAAAGATTGCCACATGGCACTTGATCTCTTTGTTCTCTGGAAATCATCTCGTGGTTCTACTAGAGTGGATGAATATTCTCGTATTTTGGCCACTTGATGAAGAGATCCTCACATGTGTTAGGATAGGATAATATGTGCTGGTCCATCGGGGATAAACGAGTTTCCTTCACTTCTATGGCCCGTTCTCTATATTTGATGACTTTGGCACTTAAACAATGCAGAACTGCATGAGCCTTGATTAGATGTTCCCTAAACTTCTATATTTGACCCAGTGTCATGCTTTCCACCTACGCAATCTCCACTCCCCATGCTGAGTCCTATTTTACATGTCATTTTACTATGTCATGCAAGTCGACAAAGTCTTTAGGTGAGCCAAAATCTGGGAGGCCAATGTATTTCATCTCCCGATTGATCTTTTCCCAGCTTATTTCACACTCGTCCCACCTCTTCTGTATTTCTCGCTGAGGTTCCTGGGCCAGAATTACCCAGTATTTGACGACTTAATTGATTCAGGAGATGCTACTATCCATCAGCACTCGAATGCCATGCTCCTCCATGTATCGTCCCTTCTGCACTGTGCTGATGTAATCGATTCGTTCTACAACTTGGTATGCATTTTCATCTCTCCACATCCTTACAGGTTTCCATTTCCATGAGGGTATCTTCTTTATAATCATATATAGATGAAGTGAAGATATGTCTTTCACTCGTGAACTTTTCATATGCATCTTGGAACTCACTCTTCAGAAAAACTATAGCATGTGTTGAGTCTTGGTAATATTTTTCCAAGTGGCGCAGATGGTATAGCTCCTTCAGTGTGCCGACCGGTTCCTTTTCATCTCACTTTTCTCGATCCAACGTGCCATCAATGATAGCCATCCCTACACCGATGAGCTCATATGTCTTTGCATTTTCCGTGCTGAGCAACTTCTCCTCCTTGGTGATGAGAATCAAGCCATCCAACGCAAGTCTTCTTTTCTTGGTGGTCCTCATGATGGATTTCCTCTTCCTTTCGTAAGCAATCGCCTCTATATTGATGACCTCATCAATGGGCTCAACTATTTTTTGTTCTCCCTAGGTCGTAGTGTTTCCCAAGGTTCCTGCTATATGTATTTTCTCTTGGACCAATTCTTGTACTTCTTTGACAGGAGAAACTTCCGTATGTTCCAATGGCTCGACCTCCGTTTGGTGTTCATCGGCTGGTGAGGTATTAGCCAAAATTGAAGACTCAGTGATAGGATCAATACTTACTTGGTGATCAACTGTTGAGGTGTTGATCCCTGGATGTTACAATTCCTCTTTTTTTCCACCTGAACTTAGCTTGTCCCTAGAGCTGTCTTTCGGGGTCCCCGATAGGTCGAGAATCTCAGTGTATAAGATATGTTCCGCCTCATGGTCACCCTGCAGAGGGTTTGGAATTGATGCATCGAGACTTGTAGCAGATGTCCACCCTGTTTCTTTCTCCTCTGTAATTGGTATCAGAGTTATAAGCAAGACCTTCGAACTCTCTTCATCATCATATATAGTTATTAGATAAAAAAGGGTCTTAGGCACACCCGTTTCACCTAGAGTTCTTAGAATCTCATGTTGGATTGGAGTGGTCATCGACGATATGGCCTGTGGTGATGGAACTCTGGGATTTTTCAGACCGACAATTTCCTCCAGTGGGGTTGACTCTAAGCCATTTGGATCATCTTTGACGTTGCTTGGGTCAGTCGGGGTGATCCTCATCATTTATACTAGTTGATGATCATTCTCTAGTTGCTAGATGACTCTTTGGGATCCTTCTAGTAAAAACATCCCCCTCCTTTGTGCCTCTGTGAATTCTGCTGCTCTGTTTTCTTCTTTAACCCTGAGAGATTCTTGAGTCGTCTGTTCTATGTTTCAACTTTCTCATCCATACTCATAACTTTGAACCTAGTCATGTTTGGGTTATATTTTCTCTGTAGTACTCCCTCCCAGTCCTGAGCACATTCTGTAAAGATCTCATGTTCAAACTTGTCATGTGCATATGGCCAGTAGGAATAGACTTGGGATGCATGCTGGATAACTAGGCCTTTAGGATCATGTTTGCGGAATCGTCCTGTCGAGAACCTATATTATAGCTGGCTTAAACCCTCTTGTTTAGCTTGCGTAGTGTCTTTCACTATGAAAATCCCTACATGGAAACCATAGGGTATGAACACTCATTTCTTGTCCTTAACCAAAGTGGTGTTATAGCCCTGCAGGATGGTATGGTAACATATTTCTCTTACGATGATTCAGTCTGGGACGTGAACGGGGAATAAATGTGGTGCGTTGGTGACCCCAAACACCCTGATATAGGTTGTGGTTTCATCTAGGTACTAGTGGCCTACTTTTGAAATCATTTTCTTGGCCGCTACAGACAGTCTTGGGCATTCTTTTTTGAAAATAATGAAATAAATCCCATCAATGAATTCATCGCAAATGAGAGCATAAGATTTCTTGTACCTATTTTACCATAGGATGTTGAAGTATACATGTACATGTAGCTCTGCGACGTGCCATATTGGATTCATGACGATGAAGACATTCCTTGCATAGATCACATCTAGCACATATGAGGCCATGTGAAAAACATGCGCTTCTCCCTCCTTTGGTGACTGAGCCTACAATATATGAGTGCTCAATTTATTGGAGATGATTTATCCCTAGTTGAAACTACTCCCAAAAATAACCACAGTGTATTCCAAGGGAATCCATGCCTATGAGAACTTCGCACAATATTTTCCCCCGTATAATCGACAAATTAGAGCCATTAAGTAGATATATGGATCCCTCAGATTTGCTGTCTCGTACCAACTGTTTCTATGGTTTGTGAATTTCTCGTCTTCCTTCCACTAGGAGGCCATTAATCGGATGGTGTCATGGAATTCATAGAACTTCACCACGAAATCTGTGTTCAATTTCTCCTCCGGGTCCATGATCTTGTAATATTTCTGGACCTCTTTCAGGAGAAAAAAATATGACACATCTGCCATTCTCATAATTGATTAGGAACCTCTGTGCATCTACATGATCAATTATTCAAACTAAAGTCTCAATGTAGGGTAATACTGAGGTTCAACAGGCTACCATATGCAAGCACGACTGCCATATATTCGGGAAAACCTGGTCGTTGAGCGCCCTTACATCCAAGTCACTGTGGGGGATAAAATCTGGGTAATATTCCCGATTAATTCGGTTGAAAAAATCTCCCCATTGTGGGAGATTCATCTTTGATCTAGTGGTTGGTTCTATATCTCCAAAAGTGGGGGGTTAAGCAAATGAATTCTTTGTCGATGTTTTGATGACCGGTTCCGCTTTGGGAGAAAATTCCAACTGCCTCACAGTGTCGGGAGAAGATCCTTCACCAATCTTTGCTTCCTTCAATCTCGATGCCCTCGGTGAGCGTCTGGTCATTGGCTTCCTTGGAGGCATTTTGTATTGCAGAGAGAACAACATTAGACACCGTGTTGCAGATATAATATTGATACATAAAAATGAAACCGTTGAAAATGATAAAATTAACAGATACCTCTTCTTCGCACCATCTTAACCTAGTTTTTTTGAAATTTCTCAGAATCAAATGCAACTGTTAAGACTCTCTTCGCTTCTTCGGCTACTCTGGAAATGAGAAACTTGTGTGAAGAATGTAGGTGTTCGAAGCTGTCTTAGTGATTTTAAACGGAGATAATACTTACCTTGTCGCATCAGTTCTTCAATTCGGGGTGTGAGTGCGGTTCTACAAAGTCTATCGCCAGATCCTCATCATGTTCAAGATTAAATGTAGTCGTAAGTTGGCGGTGCAGGTGTGTGATATAATGTGGTTCATCGATGATTTGAAATTCCCATTGTTCGATCAGCGTACAAGGTAGCAACGTATGTGGAGAAAAGGATTAATTGGCCTATTAAATGGCATAATACGATCTTATTTTTTGTTGAAAACGTCCCATCGTTCCTCTAATTTAACAGGTGGATTGGGAGTCGACGCTTTTCTTTAGACAATGTTCGTTGATATCTCTTGGTAAAACCTCTGAAGCCGATCCATCTTGTCATACAACGCTGATGTAGAAATGCTGACTTGGAAGTGTGACTAGGACACGGGGAAACCTAAGGTGACTCGGGATGAAACTAGGCCTTAAGAAATGCCTACGTGACAAAGACACATGCCGTTTGAGATTGGCGTCTTCATTTAATCATGTTATTCAGAATCAAGGATTTTCATTAGATAAGCGTTTAACAACAGGTCCTACCTTGCCGATGTCAAAAAAGTATCTAGGATCGATGATTGACGATAAGTTTAAACAAGTGTTCCTGGATTACCCCCCTCGAAACTTGCCGATTCCGAAAATGCATCGGAGATTGGTGATCGACAATGTGTGAATAATTTTTTTTTCAATGATTTAATTCTTTGATATTTCACTGACCTAGCACAAACACATCAGTAATCGACTATCGGAGGTTCATCATGGCCCATGTCAATGTTTATCCCTCTCACGTTTCATTGATGCTGATGGGAAATCAACCATTTCCTGAATCTTTTTTGCGAGCAACCAGTGAAAATCTACTCCGTTTTCTACCGATGTTGATGATACATTGACGATCGATGATTATTGTTACTACGTGGTCATTTTAATTTTTCCGACACTGAACATAAGCGCGCGGGTCACAATTTTAGCTGCAGATTCTTAGTTAACATGCCAAGTTCTTCTTAGACACAAAGGTTCCACTTTGACAGGTTCAAATAAATCCAACTTGATTGATGATGAGACATGAAAACAAAATTAACAATCCCTCCACAACAGACTCAATTCAAAAAATAGAACAAAATAAAACAAGTGGTACCCAAAAGGGAATTTTTTTTCATAAAATCTTTTAGGGTGTGTTGAGTGATCAACACGTCCCAAACACCATCTTTGTACTATTTCAACCTTGGGTTCTTAGCAACGAAATTCATGTTAACTTGTGAAACGATCAATTCCAAGTATCCTCTTAAATATAGGGAATTGATGTTCATGTGAATGGAAAGGTTCATGCCCAAGATGAGGGATTCATACTCGATGATGTTTTTTTTGTAGTTAAACTCAATCTCGTATGAGAAAAGGGTAGTCTCGTTATCTGGTGATCTCAAGAGTATTCCTGGGCCTAATCCTAAGCTTGAATGCACACCATCGAAGTCTAAGTCTCAATATCCTTCCTTCTTTTCTTCATCTAGAAAAAATGAGTTATCCAAAACGAAGGTGATGTCAATGTCCTCATCCAAAACTTGATGGGTTATGTTAATGTGATATTTTACAAAGTATTATTTTTTGGTCTTATCCGGGGAAACAATTTTCTCCTCATTTTTGAAGACACTAAATTCCTTCTCTTTGCATGGATCTATTAGAACTTGTTGAATAAGTTGCCAAAACTTTTCTTCAGCCTACCTTGCTGCTCGTTTCATTTCAACTTTCAAAATCTCATTTATCGAGGGAGGTATTGTTTTTGATGTTGGTTCCTTATCTTCCCCCATTAGACTCATCATGCAACCAACAACTTGTTAAGCGACCTCCTCTCGTTCCCTTTGCAGGTATGTCCTGATATTGTTGGGAGGTTCTAGTATGACAAAGTCAACAACTTGATTTATCTGAATTATTTCCTCAAGACAATCCTTATCTTGACACAAATAAGAGGTCATGTTGTCCTCTATCTCACCTGCCCTTTCTTGAGCTTCAAGCAAAGTTGCAGGGCGTTAATTTCCAATTATAAATCCACAAGGATATTTCATTGTTTATATGTATGAATTGAGGATGGTACTCTGAGAAGGCTTGAAATCCCGAGGAAAACTCCTCACGAGGGTATTGAACCTATTATTGAAGTCCCTTATACTTTCTCCTAACTTTCTTTTGTAGTTATAGATTTTATCATAAAGGGACTAGCAATCTTTGTTTTTTCTTAATATTTTGGCAAAATGTTCTTGTAAAAGATCCCAACTCATGATTGTCCTTGAAAGAATACTATCATACCACTCCTTAGCCCTTCCGACAAGAGTGTAGGAGAAGAGTCTCATCCATACATATTCATGTTGGTCATAGGGTTCAAGAGCCTGAAGGAAGACGTCTAAATGATATTCAGTTGTAATGAAATCATCTCCCAAAAATATAGGAAGACATTCCTTAAAGTCCCTTTGGAGTTTGTGAGGAGATCTAGGGATGTTTTTCATGTCTAAAGGTTTGTATGCATCTTTAAACCACAAGCTCCATGCAGTACTTGGTGAAATGGGAACAAATGAAAGAGGAGGTGTAGAGGAAGTAGGTGAATATGGAGGGATAAGAGAGGTAGATGGAAAATCATGATAATTTGGAGAAGATGTAGGAATAGACCATTTGGGTGAAGGATTTCGATGCTTGGAAGTGTTTTTTGGGGGTCAGGTAATGCCTTTTTCAGGTACATCCCATAATGGAGGCGCCAAATGAGATTTAGGACAATATTATCAAGGGTGGAAGGGGTACATCCTTTAGTGGAGTTTCCAAGAATGCTAAGGGTAAAGTATTTTGGATGGTAGCTTGCCAAAGTGTCGTTAGGGCACAAAAGAGGATTCAAAATCATCCCCGACAACAACGCCAAAATGTTATCGTACAAACTATAGGTTGGGAAAATCCCAACCCAGTCCACTGGATGGTGATAATGGTGGGAAAAATTACCCACTTTCGCCTCATATAAACCTTCCCTCGCTTATGTGAAGGAATAATACAACACAAGGGGGAGTCCTAGGTGACCCTAGGGAGAAATGGAGTGGAAAGTGAGATTATGGAAGTGAAATCCCTATAGGTCAAGATACTAAATTAGAAATGGCTTGATAACAAGTCTCAATGATGGTTTATGGTTTCCAAAGTGCTTGAGTACCTACAGAGGATGTTTGTACCTACCCGAGACACAAGAAGGAACACATACACAAGCTCAAAGTGAAGTGGACAAGCAAGTTAAGATTTCTGTCCCTAATTGTAGCAGTAAACAAGAATATATATCAGCAAGGAAAACAAATAATTATTTCATATTCAACCAATTAAAGCATCAAATATTTATTGATAAACGAAGCACAAAACAAGTAGATTAGTTCCCAACACTTTAACACAAAATTTAGTGGTATTAGCATGATGATATAATAAGTTTTGAGAGTATATTTCTATCAGCCAAAGGTCTGTAACAACGGTTTTCTAAAGCATAATATTTCAACCCACAAAACAAGCAAGTAAACCACCCAAAAAGTGCACTGAGACTAGTAGATTACATGGGAAATTTATTAACAAATTTTGACGATTGAAAAGTGAGTTATAATCAAAATAGAAAGAGATTTGATGCATCACTAATATATGTAGCCTTTATTAAATTATATCTGTAATAATACCAAGATAAACAAGACACCCTATAGTCTTTAGCAACCTCAAAGCATCAAGAAAAGATTCCAACTTGCACACTACCAATATCTCTCTAAATCACATGTACCAATGCAAACAATTTATTTCTCCAATGAAAAATTCATATTAGTTCCTTTAAAATTTGGGTGAATGGAGTCTTGAAAGCATGAGTTATATCAACAAAATCCCTAGGGGTGTAAATCCTCTTACTCCCTAGAGAATGCAAGTCAATCTAAAGTAAATCTAGGAGGGTGTACACCCTTGTACTCCTCCTAGTAACCTTGCAATAAATGACTTACAAACTAGAAAATGAAATAAAACTTTATGGAGGGTGTATATACTTATACTCCTCCTAGGGTTTCAATCAACATTAATCATGAAATAAGCAAGAAGAACAAAAAAATGCAAATTTTCGTTACCAAAGAGAGATGCAAGATCAACCAATAGTTCACCAAGAAATGACCATTCATAATCAAGAAAATAAGTCTCCAAGAGGTGAACACCATATTATCTCATCAATTCACCAAGAGATGTCATCAAAAATCATTTGCACAAGAGATAAATACCAAATTTCCCAAGTAGGGCGCAAATTTCAGCCACTAGTCTTCTCACAATGGGAGAGCTATGATAAAAATGAAATATAAATGATATCTATTTATACAAATCCTAATAAAAGTGTTTGTCCACTTAATTTTATGCTAAACCACAAAGTAAGGGTCAACAACCCTTACTTTCCCCCTTTACATTAAAAAATTCAAATTTAACTTTAAAAATGCACATAAGAAACCCTAAAGTGACGTCATCCCTCTTCTACAGTAACGTTTTGGCACCTTTTGGAATTCACTGGAGTGGAAAGTGGAAGTCATTAGGCCTTCTAAGGCCTCCCTCTTATGCATTAGATCTTCCTCCTCGAAGACAGACATTTTCCCATCAAAACATGCCAAGTGTCAAGCAACAACAACACCACCGCCACAACGCTAGCCCTAGGGTGATGTTAAGTTCCTCAAAAGTGACGTTTTAGCCTCAAGAGAAAATCGTTGGGATAGAAAAGGTTTGGGTTAGGTCCTCCATGGTATCTCCTCAGGCCTCCAAAGGCTAGCATCATAATCCAGTGCATGGGCCAAGGTATCCAACCTGTGGGATTCAAGCCCCAAGGAAGCCCAAGCTAGGCTTGTTCTTCCAAATCTGTCCACCAAATAGGTCATGAAAAGACAATGAATACGCCCTCCAAGGATATTAAGTCAAATGCATCATGATAAGTAAATTAAGTCAATAAAATCACCATCTAAGCATGTACATAAAAAACTACCTCATCAAAATAAACAAGTTCTCAAAGACCCTATGCAATTTTCCAAGTTTAGGTATGGGAGGGTTGACAAAGCGACCTATTGGGTGAATCATACCTCAAGTTTAGGAGTTTTTCCCAAGTTGGAACCTCTCTAAGACATGTGGAAAAAGTGACATGGATGGGGGAAATACTCTTGGGCATGGGGTTCATGACATACACGGGATTGCAATATCTCATTTATGGGTGCCTTTGTAGAGACCTTCGTTTTCAATGCAACCTTTTTCCAAGCCCATTTTTTTTTTTGGTTAATTTAAGATGTTTCCAGGTTGAATCCAAGGTGGGGCTTCTACATAAGCATGAAAAATAGTGCCCACCTTGACTCTACCCTGGTCACATCATGCTTCCCCAAGTTGAAAACAATGTATGGGGCTTCTACCTAAGCATGAAAAATAATGCCCAGACATGCTCTTCCTTGGTTGGCATTTTGTATTAGTTATTTTTCATGGGTCCCATCAGTTTATTATGAGAGATATTTCATTGTCCTCATGATACCTGGGTGAGAATATAGAAGGTTTATGATTGGATTTTATCTTATTCCATCTACAAGCCTCTGGGCCTTCATCCCCCTTTTCCCATGAAATGAGGGATAATCCCTTCTTGGATCAGTATACCCAAAAATACCAAAAGGTAAGGAGATGGGGGGATGAAGTGTGGAAAGTGACAAGTACGGTCGAGAATGGCACAATGAATCATCAATAGGACCTCCTAGTATCAAACCTATCCCTAAGGGCGACCCACTTACTAGGGCGCAATGTCAACCACCAAAGTGAAACATGAAAAAGAGCATAATTTCCAAGGAAATGTTACATAATCAAAATATGTTTTAAATGCAACAAACTCAAATGACTCAAATATTGAAATGACACTCACCATAACAACTATCTTGTACCTCATGGATCAAGAACCAATGTCTTCCGGAAGCTAGCTGATCTGATGGATATCGTCGTGATGAACATGGACCTATGGTGGCGAGGTGGGTCTTTGTTTGTGCAAGTGTACACTGTTTTTCAAGCTGTTTCTCTGTACTCCATGTCTGCAACCATAGGGCCTTGAGACATCATATCCTTAGTTATCCATAGGAAATGGGGATAACAGGGACAAAAATCAGAAAGCAGTCTTCTCAATTTCAGAGAAAGCTCTGGAAAAAATGTTAGCATCATTTGAAAGTGGGGATAAAATAGATGAAGATACTTTATCCCTTGAGTTTATCTCACTACCAATATCAGAAAGATTGGTTTCTATGACAGATTGGGTAATTACACCATATGGGGCTGAATCAAATATTCCTTTGAGCTCATTATTGTTTAAGGATTCATTCAAAGAACTCATAACCATGATTTGTTTGGTCCTTGGGTATAACAATGACACATTAGTGGATGCTTCTATTTTAAGTTTCCTATTAAAACTTTCAAAAGCAGCCAAGTTTAATTTTGCAAAATACCCATCATACAACATTCATGAACAATTGACTTATTTTGAATATTGGAAAAGCTTTAGATACTAGTCATACTTAATTCATTTACTGATACATCAACAATCTTATTGTTTTTAATCTTTAAACCTAAATAAAATAGATCAACATGGAAACACTATTCATGTTATTGAATGGACTAATGTTGTGAAGGACCAAAGACAAAAGGGAGGTTTCAAATGATTCATTGGTCAAGTTATGGATATTGTGTATATTCTAATTCATAATTAGTCTCCTCCAATAATTTTTCCTGACTACAAAAATTCCTTACAGTTAGGAAAACAAATAAAATTTGGGGTTTGGTATATTTTCAAAGCTTATACAATCATAAAAATTTATGGGTTAAGTCTCAACCATATAGATTACCTGTTTTTCTTACTCAATTTTTTTTCTCATTAGAATTAATAAGGCAAATATTAAGCTCAGGCTACCTTCATTTTGCCTCAAAAGCTAAAAATATTCTTCTTCAACTTCCAACATAAATATTTCGTTTCTTGGTAAATGGTAAATCAACTTTAGAAATTGTAGAAAGCATGATAAAGAAATTTAGTTTTGAATTGGATGATCCTTGGAAATATGATAATTTCCATGTGATTTCTAACATGAAACATGCGTTTGGTATTCAATCTTATGTCCATCACTTATATGCAACCATATAAATGTTAGTAAACAAAAATTCATGGAATGAAGTCCAATAGTTGCTTCAAAACCATATCTTGGATATGCTAAATAAAAAGATTTCTCCGAGGGATCTCATGAAGGACATTCTGGCAGAATCTTCATCAATCAATATTGAATATGACATAATCAAAGAAGATGATTTAATTAAATCTAGACTCACAGAAAGGATAAGGATAAGATCCAATAGAAGAAATAGAAGAACCCTCTTGTCAGAGATCTATTTTCCCAATAACAAAATTTACATCCTCAAGTGACCCAACTTTTAAAGATGTTGGGAAATATTTCCTAGAGGGAGAAATTCCAAGAGAAATGTTCTCTTCAGAAGAAATACCTAATATCTTCACAAAAATGGAACTTAATTAGAAAACTGCAAGACAAGCCAAACAAGACTAGATTCTAAATTAGGTCATGAAGGGTCTGCACCCCCTAGGTTGTTGTCCTCAATTGAATATGAAAACAGACTATTTCAGATGGTTGTCATGAGATCCAAGGTGGAAAAACCTGAAAATGAATTATAACCTCATGATTATGATACTAAAAAGGTTGCGGTGGATATAAATTCCTTACCTATGGAAGAAAAAATACAATTACACAAGAAAATAAGGGACATGGTAGGAAAGGATATTATTCAAGCCACCTTAAATGTCAAAAAATCAAAGCTAAAAATAACTAGATTAGAAAATCAACTAAAGGTGGAAAGAACTACAAATAGATCCAGAAAAATTCTAGTCAGTGGATTAGATCAGAAGTTAATTGACTTAGGTTTTGGAGAGGAAGAAAAAACATCTTTTCTTTCTTTGGTAAAATAAAAGGACAAAGAAATTCATATCCTAAGGAAGAAATTGAATATGCCTATTACAGAACATATTTGAATGAACGAGCTGGTGCAAATAGAAAAAGAAAAAGAGCAACTTCAAAGACAATTGAAAATCTTTCAAGATCAGAACAAACAACTGGAGAAGTCAATGGAGAGGTTGAATAAAGAAAAGGAAGTATATTTATCATAAATCCTTAAAAAAATAAGCATTCATAATATTGAGTTTCTTCCCGAAGGTTCTGAAGAAGAAGGGATATCAAATTTGGAAAGGAAGATTACAGTTTTACAGAAAGAAGCCAGACATGCAAAATATGCGATTGAATTGAAATACTTGGAACTAGTATAATTACAAGAGAATATTAATATAATAAATTCTTTGTTTGAGAAAAAATATACTATCATAATTGAGAAGTATAAAATTATAGCTCAAAACAATATTCACATTTTTGAGTTTGAAAACTTTCAAAGTAAATATGAACAAAAAATTGTTGCAAAGAAATATCTAATAGGAGAAAAACATTGTATTTGGGACCAGATAAAAAAGGTAATGCAACAACTAAGGAATCATATTGATGTGTTGGTAGAGACTGAATATATCTTGAGAAGAAGGAAGATACATATCAACAAAGCTTGGCAATAGTTAGGGGATAAAGTCCAAATTGTGAATGAAGTTGTGAAATTTTTTAGCAGTAAAACAATGGAGGATCTAATTTTATTAGGAATCAAAGACATAACAACTTTTATCATGTCATTAGGGTAGGTGAATATCAAGGATAAATTAATATTAACTGCTCAACATAGAATCCAAGTAGTCCATGATTCTGTCAATGATTTCAAAAACTGATTCTTAGAGGCATCTTCATTGGGATTCCCAATTGCATGGACCGAAGATAGATAGTAAATTTCCAAAGAATGTTATGAGAAAGAATTGGAAAAGGAAATATCAAATCATGAATAGTTCCAAGATGTACAATGTCATATCAAGGGGAAAATTATTTATGAAAATTTATTTAAATATTTCTTGTTATTATGTACTTTGATGAAATTTCAGAGAAGTCTTCCTCCTGCCAACTTTGATCTGTTCACACAGTTGGACATCACCATTAGAAAAATGATTGTAGGACACCAGATGGAGCCGAATGGAAACACATTACAAATTTGAGAAACAAAACGTCTTTACTAACAATCCAAGATCCAACTCAAATGATGATATCAACATCAACTTCTGTGTCAAAAACAACTTCAATATCGACATCAAATTCCACGTAAACGAAATTTTCCACATCAATACCCATTCCCTCATCGACTTTTTCTTCTATATAAACTATGCCTCCTACAACTACAACACAAAATCCAATACAATGTGAGACAAATAAGACAAAGAAGAAGAAGAATGTTTAACACATTTTCAATTGACCGTTCTGATAGTTGTCCCAAGAAAAAGGTGATCCACTTTGATCACTACTTCTATCTTGGGAAACAGTTAAAATGGTTAATGAGAAATGGTTAAGCACGAAGTATAAATAGAAGAATTGAAGAAAAAGAGAGGGTTGTTGTTATACTGATCAAGAGAGCTTGCGTCAACAATGTTATCGATCATGGACTTTATTTTATTCTTGTAGTTACATGTTTTTCTTACACATAGGATTCTCCCTTGTTTTATCAACATTCTTGTTACTTTGTTTTTCATGAAAACTATTAAACTTTGAGAAAGAATTTTGAGACTTATTCCAAGAACAACTTTTTCATAATGGTTTATGATTTTAATTAGTTGACATTTTTAAAGTACGTCACTTGTTGAGTATTTGAATTTCCGTGTTTGGGATTTTATGTGATATTCTCAATTTATTTCCTTTTTTGGTTTTGTTTTACAATATATACTATTGTTCTATCGTGAACATGAAAGTGTTTTGAATGTCATGTTAGAGAATTTATGGAAGTTGTTTTTATTTTAAATTTGAGGAATCAGTTCTGCCTTTCTTTCAGAAAAAAATCAATTAATAGATATATATTATCTTTAAGAGATTGTATCTCCATTCTTTCTGTTTATCTGTTCAATATATTTCAACTTATCCTAAAAATATGATGAAATGGGAATATGGTTCCCTTTGTGTTTATGATTACATGCTAATTGTGGTTTATCTTGTAAAGTTCAAACTTATTTTTCTGTTGAGTTGTTTCAAAACCTACTTTTGAAACAAATTTTGGGTTTTATAACATTAATCCTATTCAATTATTTGAAGAGAAAATCTCTAGAAAATTTACATATTAAGGGTTACCCCCTTTGGCTGTTGAATTCTTTCATTAAATCCTAGAGTGGGCAGGATATTTTACTCCATAGGGTGCCTTGGTATTTTTTCTCAAATAAGAAGCAACCCGAGGAGCAACACTAGTGTTAGAATTTTGTTAACCAAAATGTTCACGATAATCAAATACAAACACTGGTTACAAGGTATTCCTCTCTCATTTTCATTGCATTTCAAGCATTAAATGTCAACCCTAGGTTAAGATAGAATGCATATTTATTATTTTCCCTGTCGATGAGACTCCAATCCTCTCACTAGGGATTATAATCCTAACATAGTAAAAATCCTTGAAATAGATGCACCAATGTTTCCCTTTCAAATTCAAAAGATGAAGACACAATAGAAGGATCGAGCAATTTAGGGGCATCAACAATGTTAACAACATTTTCATGGACAAGATAATTATGTATAATGTTATGTACTTCTGTACACTGAATAAGTTGATCAAGGGGAACACCCCCTATGTTGTTGATAGGCCGAGGAGGAGGAAAAGGCATTGCAAAACATCATTTCACATTATTGTTAGGTAGGGGATTTGTAGCTACATCTACAACAAGTGGTAGAGGATTTGAAAATGGGGGATTACTAAGAAACGAATTTTTAATGAACATAACTCAAGGAATTTAGGGGATTCAATGTCAAAGTGCACATAAAACCAAAAAATTATATTATTATAGTCATTCCTTCCCACTGACTACCCCTAAATAACCCCTAGTGATTGTTCCTTCCCTTGAAACAACATTGATCAAAGCTGGGAGTGTTCTCCCTTTTCTTTCAAGGGGATTATGACTAGGGGGTTGTCTCGTTTTTAATCATGCTAGGAGTGGATTTAACTATCACTCATTTTAATAGTAAAACCAAATAAATTGCAAGTAGGGAAATTCTTAGTTTTTTGCGAGTAGAATTTAACATCTTGCAAAACAATTAAATAACAATGAATAAACAAACAAAGTATGGAAGCCTCAACTAGTAAAATAAATTCTTACCAATACTCACGGTCATTCATCCTTTCCATAGAAACAACAAAAAAATATATCCTATCTGACTCTTAGGCTTAAAGAATGCCAATTCCATTGGTAAGGGGGGTTATTGAATCCACTAGAGAACACAAATAAAAAGCGAGACCAACAACCCTAGAACATGATTGACCCATATTTCCCACATAATTGACAGTAAAATATGAAGAATTTTTTCATGTATATGTCGATACATGATAGCACGAGGCCTATTTGATTAGGATAAAGAAACTAGAAAGCATAGTGAGTAAATAATTCACGAAGGCTCATTTTTTGAATCAAAACAATGTAGGAGGGATTCAACATTGAGATTACAAATCTAGGGCCACCAACGCTTTACCCGTTAGTAAGGAGCTTGGGACTACTAGTCGCTTCTAAGAAAATAGTGAAAGGAGGACCCAAATTATTGGTGGGACAATAGACCAAATAGACTATCGGTTTCGTGGGGTGGGGTGAAGACAAAAACTTCATTTTCCCATAATCATTTTCACAACATGTCCAAATGAGATCAAAAGGAAAGCTAAGTATAAATCAATGTGTGCAAGGAAGAAACAAATGGAAAACTTAAGACGATTGAATACACCCAAAATCCAAGTATACAAGGACAATAAGACCCACCCATACAAAGAATGAGCATGGTTGAGCTAGAAATATACCAAAACAAAAGAGATCATGAGAGATGAATCACGCACAGGGAAGAAAGCATCATTGTTTCATACTCCTTCAAATTATGACTTGAAACAAATAAAGGGGTTATGGCTTACCTTATCAACACTAAATTTTATTTTTGTGCCTAAGAAAAACCCCCAAAGCCAAATACAACTAAACACTCCACCGCAAACAAGTAGGAAAATCTCAATCCCATTCTTTCCGAACCAAAGGCCCGAACATCGAACCAACTCAGCCTTTCAAGCTCCCAAACTCTCATTTTAAACTACAAAATGTTCTTTGATACAATGGCTAATGTAGACATGGTTAGTGGAGGTAAGAATAACCCTAGAACTATATTAATAAATAAAGGGATTTCACATGAACTCATATATTTGTAGAGGTTCAATGCTTAGGTGAGAATTATGATGAAATGACTTTGTGTTGAAACCAAATATTTCACATGATACTAACCCAATGTTTCCCACTTTCATATGCATATATAATGACCAATAGGGTGGCATCATGACCCCCTGAAATTTCATTCAGTCTTTGGCTTGGCAGATCCTCCCACATGATCAATCAAACTCATGTAGAGATACCAAATTAACAATATGATAGTGGGAAAATCAAATAAGGATTAGGAGCATTCAAGGATGGGAAGGCCACATTGAAGCTTCAACAAATAACATTCCAAGAGGGGGATTTAGGGTAAAGCTCGTGGGGTCAACACATGGAGTAGTAATGCTAGGGCGATGATGATCACATGAACCCAAATGCATGCCAACCTATAGGTAGGTTATATCATGCTCCCACCACAAAATCATAACACATGACCCTAAATAAAATAAGATGTGAGATTCCCAATGAAAACAAGGAGTGATATCAACTTAGTATTGCTACCAGTAAAAAGAAAATAATCCTTCCAATGATTTCCTTGTTTCCATACATGAGAAAATTTTGTGGCAATCATGGGAAATTCTTTTGATTCTTGAAATTTGAGGTTTCTTTGTGGTTAACTAGGTATAATTGATTGTCTTGCAAAATATTCTCATGTATGGGATTGAGGCAACCACAAACAAACCCCAAGTTGAAACGAAAGTGTTAAAATAATGTAACTACAAAGAGTATTCTTATTATTATTGATATTTTATTCATAGGATCAATCCCCATTGTGGATTAATCATGTTGGATATTGTAATAGGACCAAATGCCCCTTTTCGGATTGGTTAACAGACAATTATAATAGGAAGAATAAGAAGTCGGCCCCAACAGTTAATAACAAGACCCAGAAATATAATAAAGGTGGGTTTACCCACCTAGATTAAGAAGTTGGCCCTGCCAGTGAAGAGACACTTCACACGTGCCAGAACTTGTATAAATAAAGGAGGCTAGTGCCTCATTTGAATACAACTAACTTGCTCAGTTTGAGAGACAAGTTCTGATCTGTTACTGGCAAAGGAGAGAGGGAGAAGAGTGGCGCATCTTTTGGAGAGGACCATCTGTATTGGTTTGAGTTATCTCTTGAACATTGTATTGGCAATTTATGATAAGGAAGTTTTTGCTGGGTTTTCTTCCCCTAGAGGGTTTCCCAGGATAAATGATGTGTCTCTTTTGAATGTGTATTTCTCAGCAATTTTGTTCTTATGTTGCTCTTATCTATTGAAATGCAAAGAACTATAATAATGGCATAAACATTAACATGGTTTCAGAGCCAACCTGAAGGAAGCATATTTTGCAAGAGGAAAAACATCACTGTTGCAGTACCTGCAAACTAGGGTTTTTCAAAAGTGAATCTTTTCAGCGCTAAAACTATCTATAAAGTTGCGCTCTACCCTAAGGATCATTTTGGCACTTAGAGTGCACCTTTTCAGTGGCTATATCTCTCAGAAAGTGAAACCCTAGTTTCACAAAGTACCAGAAAACTAGAAAACCAGAGTACTAGAAGTACCAGAGTACCAGAAGTACCAAAAAACTAGAAGCACCAGTCCAGAAATCCGCAGATCAAGTTTGAGGGGGTAAAAGTTGGATTTTCGAAATTCTGACTGCACCAGCTAACTCGCCTCAACTTAGCACATCTATCCCCTGGATCATAATTTCAAAATTCAAAGTTTGAAAAATTAGGGTTTCCTCATAAAACCCTAAGTTGTAGTTGCAGTTGCAGCCGTAGAACCAGTTGCAATCACCCTTGAATTTTTTGGTAATGATTACCACTGCTACCAGATGGAGCCACTACCTACAAATTCTATTCGAGGTCACATGAGGAAGCTATAGCGAAGGTTGCAGAAGACAACATGCTAAAGGAGGGATCATAAATGAAGCAATCATCAGTGGAAAAGAAGAAGGTGGGTCACTCAGAAGCTGCCATGACCCACACTATTGAAGAATCCATGTGAACTCTAGAAGATTAGCTCACATCAACT